>CAWUER010000647.1:0-20820 GCA_963921195.1 Pegoplata infirma | reverse complement strand
AAAACTAAGCGAGATAGAGCGAAACAGATGAAATTTTCAAAAGAAAGACTGCAAAGAAAAATATGGAATAGCCTAGCTCTGCATATCTGTCGAGGTCCCAAGACCCTAATTTTAGATCTAAAATTTGAAATTCCAGAGATTTTATATATGCACATATCTCGGTAAATACTGCCAACACGAGAAAAGTTTTAACGGCATTTTTGTAGCTCTTGACTCGTAGAACACTTCTGCAAAATACCCGAAAGCCCTCCGATTAATAGTTTTTGAGTTATCCGGTTTTTAAGATTTTCAAGACCCTATCAGGCCCCTTATTACCGTATCTAAAAAACTAAGCAAGTTAGAGCGAAACGGACACAAGTTTTGGTTCAAAATTTATGGGGACCCTTAAAGGATCCAACGGGGTCTCGAGTTAAATGGGGTCCGAACCCATGGGTCCAGGGTCTAGACCCAATCTTTTTCTAAAATGTGAAGTATAATTTTCCCATTTTCTAGTTAAAATTGGCTTAAAATTAAATAACTTTGTTTTCCTTAATCTTGGGAAAATAATGAACTAAAACCAAGAAAAAAAATCTTTGGAACCAAATCATTCCCTCTTTTTCTCAAAATTGAGTTAATTTTCCCAGATTTTAGTTCACTTTTTTTTAGTGTAGAGTTGAATATGTATTAATACTTAAATTTGATCATTAACGATTGTCATTAAAAACCGTTTGCTAGTTGAAGTATAGGGTTTTTATTTTTGCTAAATAATCTTGACAATGGGATCTGACAAATCCCGAAACACGTGTCGATTAAGTCTTGCAAAAAATTACCAAAATAAATTTCTTGAAAATTGTTCTATATGAATATCATGGTTTTAATTACTTTGGGAAATAATGACCTCGAGCTAGAATAAGCCTACTCAAAATATTTATAAGGAACTTAAGAAAGAGCGCCTTCAGTCAGCTACCAGAGCAAAAATTGTGGGGTTACTAAGATGAAAATTTGGATTTTACTTTAAAGTTAAATTACTTTTACAAGAAAAAAGGAAAGAGAAAATGCAAATAAGTTAAATGAATCGTAGGCCAATAAAATATTTTTTAAAATCGTTACCATTACGATTTAAATCGTTTTGCAAACTCTACTCATAATAGATGAACATGACTTTGCGATATTCGGAAATTAGATGGTCAAAACGTACGAAAAAGATACAAAATACTACAATTTTCCCTATAACTTCAAATCGATATACCACGATTACTATAGCTAACCGAGCGAAACACCGGGACGCATATAACTTGTTTTCGACCGACATAACTTTCCCCGGTAAGCAGAGCCCCGCCGATTTGGGATTGGTAATCAAATGAATGAGTGGTAATCAAATTTTAAATTCTCATTTTTTAGATAGGACATTACAACCTTACAACAAATACGACACCCATGTGAATTCCCTAAATATAATTATTTTCATTAAGGGTTTGTGATTGAAGAAGAAAACATTGTATTTCTAAAGATTATTTTTAATGTGGATTTATTCCAGACCATGGTTTCTGTAGCCACCTCTACGTCATCAGTGGAGAAAATTACATTAGATAAATTGTTTGATCATTTGTAAGACTGTTTTTTCTATATGTTTTTTCATCAACAGACTTAACTCTGAGTGGAATAGAACCCACGTTCTTCAAATTTTCCATCAGTTTGCAAAGCAAGTACTCTACCATCATTCCGTTTGTAACTCATCGAAACTACGCTTTGGGACCCCATTGTAAGACATCCCAATAAAAAAATATTAGGTTTTAAGAAGCACTAAAAATAGAAAGCGCATAAAAAAGCGCTTACATTTATAACATCTTACGTATGCAGCAGTAAAAGCTACTTCGCTGTAAGGTAGAACGGTTCAATGCTTCGGCTCTCACTTACAGCAAAGCAGTATGTAAGCACTCACAAATTTTGACAGATTTTTTTTTTTTTATTTTAAAAGCAGTAAAGCTGCTTCGCTGTAAGGAAGAATGGTTTAATGCTTCGACTCTCACTTACAGCGAAGCAGTATGTAAGCACTTACACGTTTTAACATTTTTTTTTTTTAATTTCAAAGCAGTTATGCAGCTTCGCCGAAGGGGAGAATGGTTTTATGCTTCGGCTCTCGCTTACAGCGAAGCAGCATATAAGCACTAAGAAGTTTCAACGAACTTTCTCGATGTTTTAGACGAAGTTATTAAAAAGTAACTAGTCAGTTTTATCGTTTATTGTGGTGTCAGCGGACGCAGTCGGAAGATAAAAAGTGAAAAAATATATAATTAAATAAACATTAATTAAAAGTGAACGAATCAATGGTAGTAATTAAATAAACATTAAAAACAAAAAAATATTAACAACGTATTAAGTATTTATATTAAGTTTTTATATTAAAAACGGTATTTTTTTTTTTCATTATTTGTGTTGTGTTTTTGCTTTGCGTAAAGTGGTGTACAGTTTTTTGTTGTGTTAAGTTTTGTTTGCGCAAAGTAATTGTGTTTTTTTGTACAACGTTGCAAATTGTTTTTTTAATATTTGGTAATTTGCTGTACATTTTTTTTAAATAATTTAAATTACATTGCATCTTTTTTAAACGTTTGCAGGTTTGTAAGGGAAAAATTCTTGATTCCTCCCTTATAAACCTGCTGCGCGAAGGCATGATTTTATAAATGCGATCTCCCACTTAAAAGCACTTGTTTTTGATCCAAAAAGCGCATTATATGGTTGGTAAGACTTTTCAGGCATAAAATTATTAAATATTGTGCTTAATATATGCTTGAAAAGAGGGATGAATGAAGCGCTTCAAGGAAGCTCTTTTTCATGCATAAAATATTAAAAAATCGTGCTTAATATATGCATGAAAAAAGGGATGAATGAAGCGCTTCAAGGAAGCTCCTTTTCAGGCATGCAATATTTAAAAAAAAAAACCTGCATATAATGCGCTTTTTGGATCACAAACAAGTGCTTTTTAGTGGGAGATCGCCTTTATAAAATCATGCTTCCGCGAAGCAGGTTTGTAAGGGAGGAATCGAGAATTTTCACTTACAAATCTGCTTCAGTGTAAGCACAATTTTTTGTTCGGATTCTATCGATGTAAGTCTGTCTGTTGAATTGGTCATTACGGCCAAACTATTTCAAAGACATATTTCTAATTAAGGATTTCTACTTGTTGCTGCTTTGAGAAGTATGGTGTTGCATTTGAGCAATATTGGTTAAGCCGTTTAAAAGTTATAAAAGAAAACATTTTGGTTAGACTTGTGCTTAATCGTTCAATTAAATGAGCGCTCATTTTGGTTCATTTCAGATACAACACCTAGTTCGTACATCTAGTTCAGTTGGTCATTTATTTGTTTTCGTTCAACAGTTCGTGAACGAATCAATTTGATCATCACTGCTGTTCGGTCTTCTGATGCAATCGTTCAATTTTTATTTTCGTTCAACAGTTCGCGAACATATGGTTTTAGTTTTCGTTCACAAATACAAACATGTTGAATAAAAACATTAAATATGGTTTAACCCTCCATTACAATATTTAATTTCCTTATAGAAAACATTTTTTTGGGGTTTTATACTTGTTTTAACAAATGTTTTACAAACTATGCAAAATTTCGAAAAAATTGATTGTTTTGACATAAAATAGATCAGCGAAAAAAAATAACGGTAAATGGGGAATAGCGGAGTTGCGAGATACGCGCGAAGTCAACATTGCATATATGCAATGCCATGCAACGAAGGGTTAATAAAGCACTACATGAAAAATAGACGATATTTTTTTAAATATTACTAATTATTAGGGATGAGATTTTCATGCACTAAAAAATCGAAATTATGCGCTTAAAATATGCGCTAAAAAATTCAAAATATGCACTAAAAAACCTAAAAATATGCACTAAAAAATAAAATGTGTGCAATAAAATCTTGTTTTCATAGGAAAAACTTTTACACATGCAAAAAAAGTACACCGGGTTTAAATAGTACCATTTAAAACTTCATATAAGCAAGATTTTTTAGATATAAAGACAATCTATAAAAAAAAAATTTAAAAGAAAAGAAATAATTTTTCTTATTTTCAAAATAAATTTTTAAAATTTAAAATAGTTTTTGAAACAAATAAATTTCAATTTGTGTTTTAGCTAATTTATGCCAAAATATGCAAAAATATGCACTTAAAAGATGGAAATATGCACAAAATATGCATTGAAAACCAAAATATGCAAAAATATGCATTTTCACCAAAATATGTAAAAATATGCAAAACAAATCGATGACATTTTAACGCAAATTTCTTGATTCGGAAAGATAATTGGTCGATATCGTTTTTAGACTATCGACAAAAAACATGCATTTGCATGGAAATCTCATCCCTACTAATCTATATATATAAAAATGGATGTGTGTATGTATGTGGGTATGTATGTATGTATGTTCCGTATGGACTCGAAAACGGCTGGACCGATCTTGATGAAATTTTCAGGGAATATTCAGAATAGCCTGGGGAGTTACACTGTCAAGTCGGATTTTTGATTTTCCGTGTGTGGGCGGAGGGGCGCGCCCGGGCGTGGCAAAATCCAATTTTTGCATTCCACCACTAATGACATCTATATATGAAAAACGGATGGACCGATTTTGATGAAATTTATATAATAGTACTAACTGAGTACTCACTATGTGCCAAATTTGAGCGTTATCGGACAAAGTAGCGTAAAATGGCATGCAACTTTGTATTGAATTGAAAGTTATTTCAATAATGCAAAAACGGCTATATGTATAAATGGCTGGAACGATCTTGATGAAATTTTCAGGGAATATTCAGAATAGCCTAGGGAGTAACACTGTGCAGTCAGATTTTTAATTTTTTGATTATGGGCGGAGGGGCGTGGCAAAATCCAATTTTGACATTGCACCACTAATGATATCTATATATAAAAAACGGATGGACCGATGAAATTTAAACCAAATATAGTACTAACCAGGTACTAACTATATGCCAAATTTGACCGTGATCGGACAAATGGGCGTAAAATGCCATGCTTTTTTGCCAGTGGGCGGAGGGGTTGGCAAAATCTAAATTTTACATTGCACCACTATTGACATCTATATATAAAAACGGATGGAGCTATTTTAATAAAATTTAAACAAACTATAGTACTAACCAAGTACGTGATCAAACCAATGGGCGTAAAATGCCATGCCCCTTTGTATTGAATTGAATGTTAATTCTGCATGCTCCGCAATAACGCAAAAACTGTTGATTTGATTTTAATTAAATTTTCAGCACTGATAGTATTAACCGAGTGCGGAACTATAGGCCATGTTATACTACGATTGGAAAAAGGGGCGTAAAATGCCACGCACCTTTGTACTATACTGGACATTGTCTGCCTGTTTCGCAATCACACAAAACAGCTGAACCGATTCTCTTGACATTTTCACTACATACAGTGCTAACCAAATGCATATGTAGGCCATATAAGATCGTTATTGGAAAAAGGGATCAAAATTGCAACGCCCTTAGTACTATACTGACCACGATTAAACAAACAGGCCTAAATTGACAAGCCCCTTTGTTTTATACTGAACGTTATATCTGCCTGTTTTGAACGGGAACTGTAGGTCATATGTATAGCGCGATTCGGCAAAAGGGTTTACAATATCACTCCGGTTTTTCATAAATAAAATGTTATTTCCTCCTCTTTCGCAATCACACAAAAACGACAAAACTGATGTCAATGAAATTTGCAGCACAGATAGTACTAATCGAGGATTCAGCATGGAACTATCACGATTCGATAAAAATGCTTTAAATTACACACCCCTTTGTACTATACTTAACGTTATGTCTGTCTGTTTCGAAATCACGCAAAAACGGCTGAACCGATTTTGTTGAGATTTCTCTATAGATAGTGCTAACTGAGGGTGGAACCAAAGGTTACTAGCTGGGCCCGGACCCGTGCTTTAATTTTGTCCGACACTATATTTAAAATAATTTGCAATATAAGACAGTTTTTTTGTTAGGGCCAGCAACGCGGACCGGGTATAGCTAGTTACATATATAAGTTTTGAAATACAAATGATAACTTCTGAAAAACAATTGATAATTTCTAAAATACAATTAATTATTTTATTGATAAGTTCTGAAAAACATTTGATAAGTTCTGAAATACATACAATTGAAAACTTCTGAAATACAATTGATAATTTCTAAAATACAATTGACAATTGTGTAGTTCGTTCATGAATGACACAACTAATTTTCACCTGAAATTTAGTTGATGCAACCAATATTTATTTAATGCATTGTCACAACAAAATAACGGTAGAAACGTCTATTTTAGTTGATATAACTGGTTTATAATTGAAACAATAACGAAATTCGGTTGTCACTGGCGAATAAAGTAACAGCAACCAAATTTAGAATCGATGCAACTAACTAAATTCAGTTGGAAATTTATTTTTCTGTGTTTACAATGTACATTCCACGTAACTAAAAAATAGAAAATGCTTTAATTCTGCCGCTTGTTGACACATGTAAAAAGAATTGGATACCGGAAGGTATTTAAACAAGTACAAAATTTTTGTTACCCCTAACATTTTATCGCGGAATATTTTTCGGGATTTTTTTTTCGCAATTTCGTTCCAATTTTTATACCTTCCAACCATAGTATTTATTACTTACCCCCATACTATGGTTGGAGGGTATAAAAATATGAAAAAAAATTCCACTTACAAAAATTTTTTCCCGAAAAATATTCCGCTCACTTTGTCATTCCGTATGTAACGTTTCGACCGATATTTCGATAGTTAATTTTGCAATTTTTTTTAATGTTACACACAGAAAACAAATTTGCCAGTTTGCAACTGAAAGTAGCTGATTTTACAAAAATTCGGTTGAAAGAGTTAAAAAAAGGTTGTCACAATTTAATATCGGTAGTCACAACTGAAGAGGTTGATATAACAGGATTCTAATTGTAACAACAATTAACTTCGGTTGTCACAGCCGAATATAGTAGTAGCAACCGAATTTTGAGTTGATGCAACTGAAAAATTCAGTTGGGAATTTATTTTTCTGTGTGTAGGAGCATCACAACCTTTCTGATTTGTCGGTTGCCAAAATTGAATATATTTTATGAGTTTTATTACACAGAGAGAACAGTTTAGTTGTGCCAGCCGAATTTAGAGCCAACTGCATAGTTTAATAACAACAACCGAAATTTTCGGTAGCCATAACAAAAATTTCTTTTGAAAATTTAACTTCTGTTGGTCCAAATAAATTTCGGTAATCGCAACCGAAAATTTCAGTTGTTGTAATTAAACCATGCAGTTGGCTCTTAATTCGGCTAGCACAATTAAACTGTTTTTTCTGTGTAGGAGCTCATATTAGTTTAATGGAACACTATTAACGATCCCTGATATCACAACAGATCTAGGAGTCTATGTATGCAATCTTTAATTCTATTATTTTATCCCCGTATGTACAAATAAATAAGTTTCTATATTGTTACATACCATACGTTGAGGTCATGCCTTGGAGCTGTTTTTACTTGAAAAGCTGTCTACAATTTGACCACAACTTGTGGTTTGTTAGATTTTAATGGTACACATATGATGGAGAATACACATATGAAAATGAAAATATCATGTGTAATAAACACATTTCGGTAGCCATAGTATATGCATCCCAATAAGAATACAATAGTTGGCATACTTTAACATTTTTCTGTTCTAGAACCAATAAGGAAATTGAATTGTGCTCATATCATTCTATGCTATACTTTATGCATACCAATATGACCAGATAAATATTAGGGAGGTACTTAATTTTTATAATTTATGTGAGGCGGCTGCGTGAGGGAGATAGCAAGGTAACGGATTGCCAAATATCTGACCCATTTTTGGGGGTTTTCGCAATTTTAATTAAAATGCAAATAATATATTACTGAAAATTTTAAGGTTATAGTGAGAAAATCGGTTTTACTAATAACTACACAGTGCAACAACCAAATTCAGAATTTGATGAAACCAAAAGCTAAGGAAAATTGACATATGAGGCATTCCACACTAAATGTCCAGCGAAAAAAAACATGTGTCCCGTAAATTTCTGAATAGGCTGTTTGGATAGCAAATAACAAAATTGTTATGAAATTTAAAGTTCAAATGCGATTTTCTCGAAAAAAAAGATGAACGTGTTTCTGATTTTTTTTGTGTGGATGGACAAACATCTAAACTTTTAAAAAAATAAATAAAAAAGAAAAAAAAAAAGTGGCCGAATTTTTGATAAATTGATTTTTTTTAAAAATGGAAAATTTCAGAACGGGTTCTGAAAATTTTCCAAAAAAATAATTTTTAATCGATAGCCCATACAAAACTATATAAGAACGTAATTTTTTTACATTGTGGTGCATTCCGTTTTAATGTGATAAATATTTAATCAAGGCAACTCGCCATAAATTTTACCATTTTTTCAATATTTGACCACGCCTCCTAAGCCCAGTTTTCGAAAATTTGAAAAACCAAAAACGCAATTTTCTTAGTTACATATAGGGCTATCCAAACAACCTATTCAGAAATTTACGGGACACATGTTTTTCTGTAGCGGAACATTTGGTGTGGAATGCCTCATATTCCCTAACAAAACCCTTAAGGCTTTTTTTTAGTTAAGCGCTAGATTTTTTTTACACGCATTTGAAGTTGGTGAACTTTTATTATAATTATAATTGCTTGCAAACTGTATAAGTGGCGTATGCTTAATTTTGTAATTTCCTTAAAATAACAATCATACGCAACGGTGCACAGTGGTGTATTTTTAATAATTTGGCTATTAATACCGGTAACGAAATTTTTTATCGATTTCTTCCAAATTTACACTTTATCATCCTGTAGCAGATTTCTGTAACTCTCGAATCAAAAGATTTCTCGCATGAAACATGTGAAATGAAACGAAAACATTGTAAATCGGCACAAAAAGTGACTTTTCACATTTTACTGTTTCTGTAACTTTGTTGTGCGAAAACTTTGAAACTTATTGGAATGATGCGAGAAAACTGTTTCTGTAAAGTAATTGGTCGAAAACTTTTGCATTTGAAGTGTCAAAAAACTCACATTTTAAAACGGTGCGAGACTTCGACAAAAAGAAATAAAAACATTAAAAAAATAATAATAAATTAAAAAAATGGAGAAAAATAGTAAGAAAAATACAAATTATTTATTTTGTGTTTGTTTGTATAAATATCTAATTTATTATATTTTTTCACAAATGTTAGAAAAATCAAAGAATCTCTAAATGCAAAAATGCTGTTATCAAAACAACACTATATATTATTATATTATTATCAACAATATATAATTTAAATTTTTTATATTTATTTTATTACTTTTAAATGATCCGTAAACAATAATTTGAATTCCTCCGTGTTTTTTTTTTTTTTTTGTTACTACCCAGTCAGAAATTGCCAACCGTACCAAAAATTATGTGTTGGTACAATATCGGGCTAACGAAAAATACAACATTCTATAAAATAAAACAGTTTTACTGAATATATTGTGTTGGCACAACTTTGTGTTTACACAAAACACTACACTATAGATTATAATTTAAAAGTTTAAAATTTTTATTTTTTTTTAAAAACCCAGGCAGAAAAATACAAACGGGCCAACGTTGGAATGAAGTTGGCGGCGACGGTACCAACGTTGGCGAATCATACCCGTTTCTAAGTCTACGACGTCATTCCGAGGTTGAAATGATAACAGTGGCCAACGATCGCTCGACTTTTGTTTTGACGTTGGGTTAACATTGATTTTACAAAATTACGACCTTAGATTTACCTTTTGCTTAGGAATGTATTGAAAATCGCGATGTAGTGCTTTTTAGCTACCATTTTGTACAAATTGATTGAAAAAGCAACTACTTAAGTGTCCACTTAGATTAAAGAATTGAAGTCTTTGTAAATCAAAAACTTTAAAAAAAAATAAAAATCTTAAACTTTTAAATTATAATCTATAGTGTAGTGTTTTATGTAAACAGAAAGTTGTGCCAACACAATATTTTTAGTAAAACTGTTTTACACTATACAATGTTGTATTTTTGGCTAGCCCGACATTGTACCAACACAAAATTTTTGGTACGGTTGGCAATTTCTGACTGGGAAGTTTTTGATTTACATAGACCTCAACTCTTTAATCTAACAATAAGTAAAACTTTAGCCACTGTTATCATTTCAACTTCGGAATGACGTCGTGGACTTAGAAACAGGTATGATTTGCCAACGTTGGTACCGTCGCCGCCAACTTCAATCAACGTTGGCCCGTTTGTATTTTTCTGACTGGGTATTTTCTCACTTTGATTACTTTTTTGACAGCTATCTTGAAATATTCCAATACAAACGCTGGCGTTTTCGCATTCCAGAGTCGAGAAACGGCGAAAATTATTTGTTTCATATTTTTCGATGCGAAAACTTCTCACTTTAATTACAGAAATGGGCTACTGGAAAGAAATTTACAGCAAATTTTTCTGCTTATATTCAAAAGTGAAAAATATTTCATTTAAATAAGTGCCCTTAATATTTTTGTATGCATATTTCTACAATTTGCATTTATAAAAATTCATTCAGCAAAAAAAAAAAAACAGGAATTGTCTTGCCAAGCTTAGTATGTATTTATAGCTGTTATTAACAGATTTGTGTTGAAAAAAAAAAAAATAAATGTCCATTCATTTAAAATTTATGAAATATTCACACACTCATTTGTTTTTATCGTTTTATATAGAAACCAAATAGTTATCATGTTGAATTTGTGGCCAATTTTATTATTTCAAAAAAAATATTTGAGGTAACCAGATTAAGCAAGGATATTTTAGAGTTGAAATATATAAAAAAACTATTTTATCATCTGCTAGTAAACTCACATTGCTAATATTTTTGGACGAAATCGGTCCAGCAATTTACAAGTTGTGAGTAAAAATGTAAGGGCACTTTGAAAAAATGGTCACCATCGATTTGCATTCAAAATTTTTATTAGATTGGCTATACCTTGGTTAGTTTTCGATAAATGGAAAGGCACGGCTAATCCCAGCCAGCTGTAACCTAAAAGTGCGAATACTATTTTATTAGATATGTATGTATTTGGGATGTCTAAAAAAATTAAGCAACAAAAACCGAAATCTTTGGTTGACCAATTATTGCAAAAATCGGGTTTAAATTGCAAAAAAAAAAAAAAAAATTTCTTATTTTCTTGAAAACTGTGAGAGATATGAAAAAAAAAAAAACAAGTAGAAAAGTTAAATTCGACTTGGCCGAATCTATGAATACCCTCCACAGTGCCCTTTTAAGTGATAGTAAATTTTCTAACGTGAAAAAATAACATTTTTGATTAGTTTTTATTATGTGTAAAAAAAAATTTTTTTTAAGTAATTTGTGAAAAAAAAAAATAATTTACTAAATTTTTTTTTGAGTGTAAAACTTTTTTTGAGTGTAAAATTTTTTTTTCAAGTGTATTTTTTTTAGTGTAAAAATATTTTTGATTTGCAAAAATACGTTGTAAAATATTTTTTTACATTACCAATGTTTTTAAAACATGTTTAACGGGTTTTCAGCTCATGAATTTAAAGTTATTCACGGTTTAGCGAATAACTTTTGAACCACTACACCGATTTGGCTGAAATTCAATACGAACTAGGCCAGCGGAACGATAAATATATATGCCAAGCTTCAGCATCCTCAGAATTGCATTTCGAACACGCTAACGTTTATCTCGTAAATTCACGAAAACCCTTGCCGAAATTCAGTCTTTTGCTCCTAACTTTTGAACCACTGAACCGATTTTGCTGGATTACAATGGGTAAGTTCAGCAGAGGAAGCTGCTACTCAGCTGCTCCTCAACATTCTGCTGAACGGTTTGATTTTTGACATTTCAGTCAACATGTTGAGTGAGCGCTTCTCATCACTAGTAGCGCACACAATTTATGCTACATTTGATCACAAACTGATACATAAGTTGTTTTATTGAAATTATTTATTTTTTTGGACGTTATTCAAAGAAGTAAACACAACAAATCATAAAAAAGTATTCTTTACAGCAAAAAATAAATGAAAGCGTAAAAAAAAAAATATTCCAATATTTTAAAACATTTACAAAAAAATGCGTTCAGCAGATTCAACTAATCAAAACATGCTACATCTCAACTGTTGAGTAGCAGGTTTCTCTGCTGAACACTCTCAATACCAACCTGACCAGGTAAATGCCCAACATATATGCCAACCTTCAGAAGTCTCTGTAAAGTCTTTCAAAAGTTAGCGTGTTTTCTACAGACGGACAGACAGACGGACGAACAGACATCGTTAGATCGACTTAGAATCGATCAAGGATCATGAATATATGTATATGGGGCATTCCGTGTGAAATCGGACACTTTGAAATTTTTTTTTTTAGATTTTCCCAATTTGTTTACAGTTTTTAGTACCCTTCGAAAACTCCTTCCCCGGCTAAAAATGTTGTATATTATCATATATGATATCATATATGAGACCATATACAGTATCATATATAGTATCAAATATGGTCTCATATATGACCATATTCCAAAATTGGCGCTTATATAAGACACGATCATATATGATCCAATATATGTGATCATATATTAGATCATATATTGAATCATACATTGGATAATATATTGAATCATATATGGGATCATATATGATGTTGTTTTCAATTTGTTTTACATTTTTTTCATATTTTTTATTTTTTTTTTTCATTTTAAACTATATGTAATAGATTATTATGTATATATTCACCAGAATTGCAAACGGTGTACATAAGTATAATTTAAAACTAAAAATATTTTTTTTATTAATTTTGGTGTTTTCATATATTTTAATGAAACCCTTTAGTTTGATGATTTTCATTTTTTAGTTACTATCGTTTGCATTTTTGGTGACCATATAAAAATAAATAATTTAACTTATAGATATGAGAATACATTTTGATAGTAAACAAAATAAATAGAACATAAAAGATCTTATATATCAAGTTTTTCAATTGATATCAATTACGAAAGATGGGAACAAAGGGCTTATTAAAGGAACGTTGATTTCCATTGTGTTTTCTTGTTTTAGTGTTAATTCCGATTATTTTCAGACTTAGCGTTTTTGTTATGGTATAAGCCTCTTTTTTGCAATATTTATAGTCAAAATCTAAAAAAGGATGTAAAATAATATTAATATTTAAGATATTTGTAGAATTTTTATTGTATTAAAGTATTACCAACGATAGCATTTGGTGCTAATAGGTTTAGTGTTTATAAAAAACCGACATTTTGGAAAACCGGTTTCACGGTTAACCGAAAATCAGCTTTTTCGGTTAAATGGTTTTCTCGGTTAAACCGGAATAAAAAAACGGGTTAACCAGGTTTTTTCTTTAACTGACAAAATCTAAAAATACTTTAAAATTCCTAATTTTTATTAAATAAAAAAGAGAATATTACTTATGTTAACATATTTGTTTCTTCTTGCAAAGTTGGCAACTGTTACCCTCTAAAAATAGCGGTATTTAAGTACTGTGATTTATTTTCCCATATTCACCGAAGCTTTAATTTAATTTTTATTGGGTTTATTTGAAAAAAAAAAACACATCAATTCGTTGTAAATTGCAGTACCGGTTTTTTGGTGTTCTTTTATTGACATTTTATCAATTAACAGGAATTTTAGTATCTGGTTAACACTCACTTATTAAAATTTCAATGAAGTGTCAAAACAACGCTTACAACAGTGAGTAATTTAAATATGTACCAGATTCTGAATAAATTTCCTATTTGGAAAATTGTTTATTGAAGACAAAAAAATATTTTAGACTTTCTCTCTCACGGATTTTCAAAGTGTTTTTAACAAAATTTGGAAAATATCATAAAAAATAAGTGAAAATCCTTATTATTTGCAAAAATATTCCGATTTGAATGTATTTAAAAAACCGGTTAACCGTCAGAAAAAAACCGGTTTTCGGTGCACCGGAAATTTCCAATTCCGGTTAACCGGTTTGCAAAAAACCGAAATTTTGGGAATAAACCGGTTTTTCGGTTAACCGGTTTATAAACACTAAATAGGTTAATGATAACACGGATGTCATTTAACGAAGCAACCATTTACCTTTAAAGATTGGCTAGATACTGCTAGTTACAAACATACATGTTGGAGTGTATTTTGTTAAGACCATGGGATGCTTAAGCCCATTGGATGCTAAAGACTATGGAATGCTTTTTAAGGAAAGATATATTGTCTTTCAGAAATCCATCTGAAAAAATATTAAAAATTATTACACATTTCTTTTTTATTCCAGCAAAAAAGAACTTGCTACTACTAAATGCACGCATCAAAATTCATAGCAAGCAAATAATTAATACTTTGATTAAAAGCAATATATTCAGTAGTATGTATTTTATCTTGCTGGGTTATGTTTGTAGGAATATTTGAAGGATAGGGATAAAAACTATTTCTACTTACATCATGTTTGTAAGGATATTTGAAGGACAGGGATAGCAACTATTTCTACTTACATCATGGTGACAATGTGCCAGATTGTCACTTTCGCTTATAGACAACTTTCTTGTAATTGTATAAAAACGTTGTCCTTCCCAAATCGTTACTCAACCTTAAAACTGATCGTTCTTTTCATTTCGATTTGCTATGGCGATAGTAAGCGATTTAAAAATAGTTTGTAGTGTTGGAACCGTAGTGATAACGTTATGGTCGTGCATATGCCCTCTGCTCTAAGTTAAGCGAGCTTAACGTACCTCCGCATGGTTGAATTTTCTAGTAACTCGGCCTTCAAACTTCTTATACGTTCTTTCCATTTCCAATTTTCTACAGTAAGGGATTTCAATATAATTTATAGTGTTGGAATCGTAGTGATAACATTTCTGGTGGTGCATATGTCCTCTTCTCCAAGTTGAGTGAGCTTAACCTTATTCGGGCTCAAAACTGCTTATACGATCTATCATTTCCAATTTGTTATGGCGACATTAAGGGATTTCAAAATAGTTTGCAGTATTGCAATCGCAGTGAAAACATAATGGTGGTGCATATGCCCTCTCCACGAAGTTGCACGAGATTAACGAAGCTGCGTAGTTTAATTTTCTTCAACATCAAAGCACTCTATATTATTGTATTTGCGACATGTGTTCATTTACTCCTTTTGAATATGATCTTGTTTTGGAATAAAATGTCCACGCTTATACTTGTTATGACGATGAACTGGAAAAAAATAATACATATGATTTTAAAATTCTAAATTCATTTAAAATTCTAATTAAAACTTACCTTTTCCATTTTCTTTATGTAAAAGTAACTTTTTTAATCAGAATATTTTGCAACTATGAAACAATATTTTTTAAATTATTGATACGAATCGGTATTAAGATATAAATATGGTAATAAAATATAAATTCAATCCTACAAAACTTTTGTTTTGTAATTCTGGTTGATATTTTCATACACATGCACTAAAACTTAACATTTTATGATAACATATATGTTTCCATATATGATATCATATATGGCACATATTTTATATACGGCCACATATATGGGATCGTTTCTTGCATATATGGTCACATATATGTTTCCATATATGTCATATATGATCATATAAAGATCTATGTATAAGCATATACGAACATACACATTTATTTTTAGCCGGGTCGTGGTAAATTTTCAGATTTTTTTGATGACCCGTTCAAAAGATATCGAATTTTTAAAAATTGGTAGTTTGTTCCTTTACTCAAACTTCTTTTAATCATAACTTCTTCAATAATGGTCCAAATTTAAAATTTTTTTTTTCAAAATTTTTGTTTTTTTACGTACTTTCTAAAAAAAAATCCCAAAAAATTATTAAAAGCGCTCTAGTATGCGATTTTTAAGTTTTAAAATTTAAATCTCATTTTTGAAAATGTTTGTACTCTTCGATTTTTTTGAAATTTTTTTGTGTAAAACTTCTATCAATTCTACAAATTTTTTGCCCTGAAAGATCATGGGATAACGATTATTACTATTTTTTAAAATTTTTTGAAAAAACTTTATTGTAATTTTCCAATCTTAAAATCATTTCTACTGCTCCAATGGTGCGTCATAGAGGGGTCCTTTATAAGACCGACCCCCATTAATTTTTATGTCTTAACATTTCTTTGGAACAAACTAATACCCTATCTCCAATTTCTAAGGGGGCTCCCACACAAAACGACATTTTTTTAAATTTGTTCCAACCGCTCTAATGCCTTTATGATACTTGCTTGTTTCAAGTTACTTGTTGCTGCATTTATTAGGGGTTTTCTATGGGAATTTCGATAAATTCAAAATTTTTGGTTTAAGCTATCGAAATTTTTATAGAAAAACCCTAATAAATGCAGCAACAAGTAACTTAAAACAAGCAAGTATCATACGCACTTAACTGCCCTAAAAGTGCCCTTAGAGCAACAAAATGTATGACCGACCATACATTGTTTTTAGTCCAAACATTTTCTCTGAACACACCTACCCTCTATCTTTAACTGTTAAGGCGGTCCCCATACAATTTTTTTTATTTTTTGTAAATTTGTTTTATTTAATCAGCTTCTACCGGTCCAATGGTGCGTCCGAGAGGGGTCATTAGTGAGACCGACCCCCATTTATTTTTACCCTACAACATTTTTTCAAAATATACCTACGCCCTATCTCAACTCCCTAAGTAGGCTCCCATACAAAATTACATTTTTATAAAATTTGCTCCAACTCTTATTTGTATGGGAGCCTACTTAGGGAGTGGAGATAGGGCGTAGGTATATTTTGAAAAAATATTGTAGGGTAAAAATAAATGGGGGTCGGTCTCACTAATGACCCCTCTCGGACGCACCATTGGACCGGTAGAAGCTGATTAAATAAAACAAATTTACAAAAATTAAAAGAAATTGTGTGGGGACCGCCTTAACAGTTAGAGATAGAGGGTAGGTGTGTTCAGAGAAAATGTTTGGACTAAAAAAATATTGTGGGTCGGTCATACACTTTTTTGCTCTAAGGGCACTTGTAAAGCAGTTAGAGCGGTTGGAGCAAATTTTAAAAAATGTCGTTTTGTGTGGGAGCCCCCTTAGAAATTGGAGATAGGGTATTAGTTTGTTCCAAAGAAATGTTAAGACGTAAAAATTAATGGGGGTCGGTTTTATAAAGGACCCCTCTATGACGCACCATTGGAGCAGTAGAAATGATTTTAAGATTGGAAAATTACAATAAAAATTTTTCAAAAAATTTAAAAAAATAGTAATAATCATTATCCCACGACCTTCCTGGGCAAAAAATTTGTAGAATTGATAGAAGTTTTACACAAACAAATTTCAAAAAAATCGAAGAGAACAAACATTTTCATAAATGATATTTAAATTTTAAAACTTAAAAATTGCATACTAGAGCGCACTCTAAAAAGTGCTTGTAAAATTACTACTATCAAGTGGGTAAATTTCTATGTAAAATAACACACAACGAGTAAAATTGAGCACGAAGTGTTTAAAATTTTAGTTTGCACACAAATATTTGAATATTACGCACATTAGATAGTATTTTTTGTGTTGACATACAAATTTGTAAAAAAATAAACACATAAATTTTAAAATTACACATTATGTGTGTATCGTAAGCATAAAGTGTTTAAATTTAAAATATTGAGCATTTAATGCGTAATATGAAAATACAAATTTAAATTGTCAAAATAAAATAAAAACGAAAATAAAAGCACAAAAATTTTCTCTATTTGAAAAAACATATCGCAAAAAATCCAATAAAATCGCGAAAAATAATAAAAAGTAAAGAGAATAATAACAAGTAACATTTTTCTGCAGCATATGCATAAAAAAATTAGAAGAAACTTAAATTAGAAGCTCCTTCATTCATCCTAAATCTTAGAAATTTGTAAAATCTACATCTTAAAATTTTGGCCAATTTTAAACCAGAAAGGTAAGTACATCAAGAAAATTGTGAAAAGTTTTATTGAAAAAAGGATTTAAAATATTTTTTTAGAAAACTATCTCTATGTAAGATTCTGATAATATTTATTTAAAATATTTCTTAATTTTAGAGAGATTTTTTCTAAAATACAAATTACTCAGATTCTCAAAAATTGGCTGAGAACAACAACACAGTTTCCGATTCTAAGAACTAAAAAAAAAATGTTTCTGATGCTGAGAATTTTCCAATGCAATACGTATTCCAGATTCATCTATTGAAAAAATTAATCATATTAAAAGATTTTTTTCTATAGCAAAAATCCCGTAGATTCTGAGAATTTCTCTGGAGAAAAAATGTCTCCGATTCTGAAAAATTTTCTATAGGAAAAATATCTCAGATTCTGAGAATTTTTCTATAGAAAAAATGTCTTAGATTCTGAGAATATTTCTATAGACAAAATGCTTCAGATTGTAAGAATTATTCTATAACAAAATGTCTTAGATTCTGAGAATATTCAATAGAAAAAATGTCTCAGATTATGCGAATTTTTCTACAACACAAATGTCTCAAATTCTGAGAATATTTCTATAGAAAAAATTATTCCGATTCTGACAATTTTTCTATAAAAAATGTCTCAGATTCTGAGAATTTTTCTATAGAAAAAATGTCTCAGTTTCTGAGAATGTTTCTATAGAAAAAATATCTCAGATTCTGAATATTTTTCTAAAGAAAAAATGCCTCAGATTCTGAGAATTTTTCTATAGAAAAAAATGTCTCAGATTCTGAGAAATTTTTCAATAGAAAAAATGTCTCAGATTCTGAGAATTTTTCTATAGAAAAAATGTCCAAATTCTGCGAATTTTTTATAGAAAAAATGTTTCAGATTCTGCGAATTTTTCTATAGAAAAAAGTCTGATTCTCCGAATTTTTCTATAGAAAAAAATGTCTCAGATTCTGCCAATTTTTCTAGAAAAAATGTCTCAGATTCTAAGAATTTTTTTATAGAAAAAATGTCTCAGATTCTGAGAATTTTTCTATAGAAAAAATGTCTCAGATTCTGAGAATTTTTCCATTAAAAAAAAGACTCAGATTCTGAGAATATTTCTATAGAAAAAATGTCTCAGATTCTGAGAATTTTTCTATAAAAAATAATGTCTCAGACTCTTAGAACTTTTCTATAGAAAAAATGTCTCAGCTTCTGAGAATTTTTCTATAGAAAAAAATGTCTCAGATTCTGTTAATTTTTCTATAGACAAAAAATATCTCCGATTCTGAAAATTTTTCTTAAGAAAAAATGCCTCAGATTCTGAGAATTTTTCTATAGAAAAAAAAATTATCAGATTCTGAGAATTTTTTCTATAGGAAAAATATCTCAGATTCTGAAAATTTTTCTAAAGATAACAGGCCTCAGATTCTGAGAATTTTTCTTTGAAAACAATGTCTCAGATTCTGAGAAATTTTTCTCTAGAAAAAATGTCTCAGATTCTAAGAAGTTTTCTATAGAAGAAATGTCTCAGATTCTGAGAATTTTTCTATGGAAAAAATGTCCAAATTCGGAGAATTTTTCTAAAGAAAAAAGTCTCAGATTCTGCGAATTTTTCTATAGTAAAAATGTCTCAGATTCTGACAATTTTTCTATAGGAAAAATGTCTCAGACTCTGAGAATTTTTCAATAGAAAAAATGCTCAGATTCTGATAATTTTTCTATAGAAAAAATGTTTCAGATTCTGAAAATTTTTCTGCAGAAAAAATGTCTCAGATTCTGAAAATTTCTCTATAGAAAAAATGTTTCGGATTCTGAGAATTAAAAAAAACATGTATTAATTTTTGAAAACTTTTCTCTATAAAAAAAATTATCTCAGATTTTCAGTATTTTTATATAGAATTCTAAGATTCTAAGATATTTTCTACAGAAAAAATGTCACCAATTCTGAGAATTTTTCTATAAAAAAAAAAATCTGAGAGTCTGAGAAATTTTTCTATAATAAAATTTCAAATATCTGAAAAATTTTTCTATAAAAAAAAAAATCTTTTTAATATTTTCAGAGACAGAGGACTCCCTTTTAGAGAAAAGCAAATAACAAGTAATTGTGGAAAAGAGGACGTTAAAAATCATGGACTAAGAAGTTTTATTAAGATTTCAAATTCTGTCCTCAAAAATTAAAAAAATTATGATGTTTTAAAAATAAATTCATGTCATATAAAAGATAGTGTGTTTAATAATATTGTAACTGTAAATTATTATTTTTGCAATTTATATTTCCCTATAGTGAAAATAAAAACTATGAAAATAATAAAATGTAGTTTTTGAATTTATTTTGTATAGGAATAAGAAACATGCAATTTTGAACATTTTATATGCATTTTTACACACATACGAACGAATTTTAGGCGCAAATATTTTAAAATTACACACTTTGTGTGTACTTCTATAGAAATTAGTAAGCAGTTAACATGAAGGTGTAAACACAAAATGTTTAATAGTTTTACACACTTTGTGTGCAAATGTTGAAATTTAAACACACAGAGTATTTTTACCCACTTTATTGTAGGAGAACAGTTACCTACAATAAAGTGGGTAAATTTCAACAAAAATTTATAAGAGTGCGCTTTTAAGTAAAAAAACAAAAATTTTGAAAAAAAAAAATTTAAATTTGGACCATTATTGAAGAAGTTATGATTAAAAGAAGTTTAAGTAAAGGAACATACTACCAATTTTTAAAAATTCGATATCTTTTGAACGGGTCATCAAAAAAATCTGAAAATTTACCACGAAGGAGTTTTCGAAGGGTACTAAAAACTGTGAACAAATTGGGAAAATCTAAAAAAAAAGTTTTTCAAAGTGTCCGATTTCACATGGAATGCCCCATATACA
>CAWUER010000646.1:0-18541 GCA_963921195.1 Pegoplata infirma | reverse complement strand
GTTATTTTTTTAATTTGTAAACTACACCATTTCTAATTGTAAAAGAAAATACAAAATACATTAAGAAAATACAAATTGATATTGAGAAATTTGAATTAATATTGAGAATATGAAAATTGATATTGAGAAATTCAAATTGATATTGAGAAAATACAAAATGATATTGAGAAACTCAAATTGAAATTGAGAAATGAAATTTGATATTGAGAAATCCAAATTGATATTGAGAAAACACAAATTGATATTGAGAAACTCAAATTGATATTGAGAAAATGCAAATTGATATTGAGAATTTCAAAATTATATTGGGAAAATACAATTTTATACCGAGAAATTTAAATTGATATTGAGAAATCAAATTTGCTATTGAGAAATCCAAATTGATATTGAGAAAACACAAACTGATATTGAGAATTTCAAATTAATATTGAGAAAATAAAATTTCATATTGAGAAATTAAAATTTATATTGGGAAAATACGAATTGATATTGAGAATTTAAAAATTGTAATTGGGAAATACAAAACTGAAAATGAGAGTTGAAAAATTGAAATTGAGAAAAATAAAATTGTACTTGAGATTAAAATTGTATTAAAAAAAATTGTAATTGAGAAATAAAAAACTACAACAAAAATAAAAATTTAGATAAATAATAAATTCCGGAACGAAAATTTAGAACTGGTCCATAATGTACGAAATGAATCTCATACATTTTACCACTTTTAATACCAAAATTAAAATATTCGTGACCAAGCAGCACTTAAATTTTTTATTTAGGAGTGTATATGCCAAAACCCACCTAAACAATTAAATCGTGGATCTCAATTGCAAGTTTCCTTTCCAAACAAAAATTATAATTTCTCAATTTAAATTTTCTATTTCTCATATTATTATTTTATTTCTCCAATTCAATTTTTGATTTCCCAATTTCAATTATTGTTTTCTCATTATAAATTTTTAATTTCTCAATATCAATTTGTATGTTCTCATTATCAATTTTAAGTTCTCAATATCAATTTTGTTTTTCCCAATATAATTTTTTATTTCTCAATATCAATTTTTATTTTCTCAATATCAATTTGAATTTCTCAATATAAATTTATATTTTCTCAATATAAATTTGAATTTCTCAATATCAAATTTTATTTCTCAATATCAATTTGGATTTCTCAATATTAAATTGTATTTTCCCAATATAAATTTGAATTTCTCAATATCAAATTTTATTTTCTCAGTATCAATTTGAATTTCCCAATATCAATTTGTGATTTCCCAATTTAAATTTGGATGTCTCAATATCAAATTTTATTTCTCAATATCAATTTGGATTTCTCAATATCAAATTGTTTTTTCTCAATATTAAATTGAATTTCCTAATATCAAATTGTATTTTCTCAATATCAATTTAATTTTCTCAATATCAATTTATATTTTCTCAATTACAATTAGAAATGGTGTAGTTATATTAAAAACACAGTGCAACAACCAAAACCGGAATGGGATGAAACCAAAAAAAAATAAAAAAATAACGTTTACATTTTTCATTACCAAATCCATAAGGTTTTTTAAGTTTACTACGAGATTTTTTTTTTACACGCATTTGAAGTGGGTCAACTACACCGCTCAACAGTCATTTTCCGGTTTGAATTCTGGTGATCAATTTTAGTAGACTTAGATCTGCTGATTCCAAATCTGTACTCCAAATTTTTCCATCACGTCCAGATTTTTAGTTATTCACGGTTAAAAATGCGAAAAATTACGATTTTTGCATTATTTGAAAGTCTGCACAGCAGCCATTGAGTGGAATACAAATCTGGTATAAAGCGCAAAAGAATAATTTGTCTTTGGTCTCCAACATAGAAAACAATTTTTTTCTAATTATTGCTTTTGGTTGGGTTACAATTGCGTTTTAAAATGACTCTGTTAAAATTATAATTTTTTTTTTGATATTTTTCAAAGAAAAACTAAAAAAATATATATTTTACAAATTTAAGTTTTCTGTGTTATTTTTCGTACAAACCGGAAGATATATTTAATGGGTTTAAAAGTCTATAAGAAAGAATGAACTTTTGCCTAAATTTTGAGCTCATCACAGTAAAGATTGATCATCTGGTTTTTGTTTTAGAGCCTTTTAAAAATGGTGCTTTTTCTAATTTTCCACAGTGTTTTTTTAAAATACATGTTTGGCCAATAATAGTGCAACAACTTCAAATTTTTTTGATCATATATTTGAGATCATACATCAATTCTACTCTTACGCTTTATACAAGATTTTTATTCCACCCAGTGGCTGCTGTGCAGGCTTTCAAAAAATGCAAAAATCGTGTTTTTCGCATTTTCAACCGCGAATAATTAAAATTCTAGACGTGATGGAAAAATTTGGAGCACAGATTTCGAATCAGCGAGTCAAAATCTTTAAAAATTTTGTATCAAACTTCAAACCGAAGTCAAAAACCTTCGATTTGTTGAGCAGTGCTATTATTATACTTATATAAAACTGCATAAGAGGCGTATACTTAATATTGTAATTGCCTTTATACAACAATCATACGCAACGGTGAACAGTGGTTTAGATTTTATATGTAAATTCGGCCATTTAGCAAGTACGTGATCGATTGCAGCGAAATTCATACCGGTTATAGTTTACATAACTTCGAGCTTAAAATTGGACACTGGGCCCCTGAAATAGAACACATTAAGTATAAAAACTTTAGATGCCTTTGTCTATTTTAAACTATCATCACATTCAGATTCATTTCCCAGCAAACCAACTATACTACCCTCTAATCGATTATACTATGTATTGCATCATCGATGATTTTTGTTTGAGATCGTCACGAAAGCAATAAATCTTTTTCCTTCAAACTAGAACACTTATGTGTTCTACGGAATCTATTCTAGAAAATAATGCATATAGTGGTACAACAAGGGATGGATACCGTGATTTTTAAACGGTTACATATCTGTTCCATGAAGTGCATTATGGCACTAGTTCTGAATAATTAAATGATTTTTTAACAATTTTTTGTGTATTTTCTTTTTTACAAAAATTTTAAAACTAAATACACAAGTATATGTGAATTAACAATTATTTTATCACAATAATCTTTTTAAGAAACATATTAAATACTTATGTATTAAGGATTTTAACAACCAATAAAAAAGAAGAAGAGAACTACAAATGTCGCAGCACCATTAAATGTCTCAGCAACGTCTAAGACATTTTTCTATAGAAAAATCCTCAGATTCTGATAAATTTTTCTAAAGAAAAAGTCTCGGATTCTGAGATATTTTTTCTATAGAAAAGGTCTCAGATTCAGAGACATTTTCTATAAAAAAAGTCCCAGATTCCAAAAAATTTTTCCTGTGGAAAATGTCTCAGATTCTGATTTTTTCAGTAGAAAATGTTTCAGATTCTGAAACACTTTTCCTATAGAAAAAGTCTCAGATTCTGAGAAATTTTTCTACAGAAAAAGTCTCAGATTCTGAGACATTTTTCCTATAGAAAAAGTCTCAGATTCTAAAAAATTTTTCTTATAGAAAAAGTTTCCGATTCTGAGACATTTTATCCTATAGAAAAAGTCTCAGATCCTGAGACATTTTTCCTATAGAAAAAGTCTCAGAACCTGAGACATTTTTCCTACAGAAAAAATCTCAGATTCTGAGAAATTTTTTCTATAGAAAATGTTTCAGATTCTGAGAAATTTTTCCTATAGAAAAAGTCTCAGATTCTGAGACATATTTTTGAGACATATTTTTACGCTAATTTATCCATATGTATCCAAAATACATATGGACATTTCCATTTAACTTTTCATTTGTTTGAAATTTTGGTTTTTTGGCAAAAACTTTTTTATTTGCGTTTAAATGGCTATATTCTAATAGAAATGCATTAAGAACTTCTAATGCAACTAGCTTACAAACACTTAAGGCCAAAAATCTTAATTTGCGGTAGTTAGCGACAATAAAACTTCAGAAATCGATTGAAATTTCGTAAAAATTATGTACTCTTTGGCCTATTGTACTTGCGCCGTCCAACGTATTATTCGAAGATTTAAAATATATGGTCCCTTTACTTTGTCAAAAAAGATGTCTCTATGAATTTGATGTGCCATCAATAACACTGCGGAACACTAAAAAATAAACAAGAGTTGCGACCATCATTTCTATATATTTCGGACATGCTGATTCGAATGGCGTACTCCGTTTTTCGATGTATGGTACAGTTTTCTTGCAAAATGTCGTTAAAGATTTGCTGATTTCGAGCCAGTTTTTTAACAAAAAAATTTGCAAAGTAAATGGTTTATAAATTTTATGACATGGAAAACAAAGATATGACTTGTAGCAACATTTCTTATCCAAATTTGGTTTAAAGCTTTTCAATTTAAGCCCTTAAATTCGCGAATTTCTTCATTTTTTAAGGTTTTCGCGAAATTAACAGCCAAATTGGTCTTTTTTAAAAAACTTGCTTTTAATAAATCAAAAATGCATCCCTAACAATACGAATAGTGGACAAAAAGCAGCTATGTTATATGGACCATCATGATGAAAATCGCGAAAACCCATTTTTTTGTATATGCCAGCATCACTTTACGAGATGATTTAAGGTTCCATCTTTTAGTATATAATGTGGGAACCTTAAACAACTAACTGACCAAAAATTCGGCCAAAAAAGTTTTCATTTGCAAAAGTTATCTTAACAAAAACTATTATTTCAGTGTTTGCGATACAATAATTATAGTTTTTGTAAAGATAACTTTTGCAAATGAAAACTTTTTTAGACAAATTTTGGGTCAGTTTATTGTTTAAGGTTTCCACATTATATACTTAAAGATGAAGACTCAAATCATCTCCTAAAGTGATGCTGCCATATACAAAAAAAAACGGTTTTTCTCTATTTTCATCACGATGGTCCATATAACATAGATGTATTTTGTCCACTATTCGTAGTGTCATGGACGCCTTTATGATCCACAAAATGCAAGTTTTTTATCAGAGACCAATTTAGCGGTTAATTTCGCGAAAACTTAAAAAAATTAAGAAATCCGCGAATTAAGGGGCTTATGATGAAAAGCTTTAAACCAAATTTATATTAGAAATATTGCTACAAGTTTTATCTTTATTTTCCATGCCATAAAATTTAAAAATCATTAGCTTTGGAATTTTTTTTGTTAAAAAAGCAGCTGAAAATTAGCGAATCTTTAATGACATTTTACAAGAAATCTGTACCATACATCGAAAAACGGAGTACGCCATTCGATTCAGCATGTCCGAAATATATTGAAATGATGGTCGTACCTCTTGTTTTCTAAAATAGTGGTTAGTTTTGTCACGCAGTGTAATAAAAAAGTTATTTGGTAGTAACGGGTTGAAGTTAAAATTTCTTCACTTTCAATTTTTCATCGTCTTTTGATCAGGAAATTTGTGGCTCTTCATACTTTTCAAAAGCTAATACGAAGAATTATAGCTGTCGTAATTCCCTACAGTTTGAAATGTGCCCTCAATAGGAGCGGAGTACCAGCTAGACAAAGGTTAAGAGACAAAACGTGAAAGTCATCAAAAATCCAATTTTTTGCGATGCACATTCGCAATATTATTTAAAAGTGGCCAGCACATCGCGTGATCCAAATATTTTTTGATTTTTTATAATAAAATTGATATAGCGTGTTAAATTTTTGATTAGCAAAAATTTTGCAAAAATCTAACATTTCACGATTTTAAACTTTTGCTTGTATTTTCACGTGAACATAATTTAGATTTAAAATATACCCGTCAGACGATTGCTTGTAATACGTATTATGGATGGTGTTCAAAAATTGGGACTTAATGTAACTGTACGCTGAAAATGCGCCAATTTTTTCTCCAGATAAAACGGGATATTGGGGATAGTATGAAACATTAATTTAGGCCGCTGTTCCAAAAAAAGTAATTCACATAAAAAATGTGAAAATGAAAATTTCCAAATTTTTTTGGTGTTTAGATTTCACATCCGAATTTCTTTTTTGTTTTGTTTCTCATAAACAAAATTTGGTGAAAGAAAAACGAATGCACTTTTTTCCTTTTAATTTTTAATTCTTCGATTTCAACTTCGAATGAAAACGTGATCGACAGAACACTAAACTTGATTTCATGTGATTCGGAAATTTTCATGTGAATTGAAAAGTTGTGAAAGACAGAACAGAGGCCTAACTTTGATTTTGTTAAATTCTAATAATAACACTGTGCTACAGTGAAAGAATACTTCTGATGTGACATAGAATAGGTTGTTGGTCTTGCCAAGTAGATCACAAAAATGCCCATTAAACTTGCCAGACACCCTCAAATTTTAGAGTTCTTGTCAAAAAACGTTTTTTTGGGACTTTTCTCACTAAACTTTGTGTAATTCCAAAAATTTTCAACCGATTTTAAATTTTTAAACTGTTTTGGATAGAAAAAGAATAGGGCTTTCCATGTGTGTGAATTGGCCAATGCGTAAAAGAAAGATATCTATTGATTTTTTCTATATAATCAATTTTTTTTGTTATTTTTTGAAAATTTTTCGAGTTTATCGATTTTTTTCTGCTATAGTTCGTTAAACAACCTTTATATTTATTAACGCATTTTTAAAGAAAATTTAATTCTTAAGACGCTAAGCTTTATCCTGAAAAATTCGGATAATAATTGACAGTGTTGTGATAATTTTTCTAAAAAATAAAATTAAGATTTTGCAGGAAATCGCCATTCATATAACCCAGGCAAAAAAAATAAATTTATCATAAATGGTCATGTACAATATTTTTAACGGTTTTTGGCGCTCTGAATCCGAATTTGGCCTTTAAATAGCTCTATCTCGTCAGGTTTTTGAGATATTTAACATAAATTGATATATCAAAAACTTAATAAGATAGCGCAATTTCAAGGTCAAATTCGAATTCAGGAGGTCAAAAATCTTTAAAATAATGATACGCGACCTCTCAGTATGTTCGTTTATTTTTTTTTTTTTTTTTGCCTGGGTTATCCGCACGGCAATTTTATACAAAATCTTAATTTTCTTTTTTAGAAAAATTATTACAACTCTGTCAATTGTTATCCGATTTTTTTTGCATAAAGCTCATCGTATTTACAATTAAATTTTCTTTAGGAATACGTTTATTAACATAAATGTTGTTGCACAAACTATAGCAGAAAAAAATCGATAAACTCAAAAAATGTTCAAAAAATAATTGAAAAATTGAAAAATTAATACATATCTTTCTTATATGTATAGACCAATTCACACACATGAAAAGCCCTATCCTTCTTCTAACCAAAACAGTTGAAAAATTTAAAATCGGATGAAAAATATTTAAGTTACACGTGGTTTAGTAAGAAAAGTCCCAAAAAAACGTTTTTTGACAATGACTTTAAAATTTGGGGGTGTCTGGCAAGTTTGATGGGCATTTTTGTGATCTTTTCGACGAGACCTACAACCTTAACTACCTCATTTTAAAAGTATATTCGATTTTGTGTTTTTTGTAGCACAGTGTAATTGTAATTTTGAGATTTTTGGTTTTCAATTAAAATCTTTACACCGCCATAACTTTCGCGCCATCAGCTGAAAGTTATTCTCGCGAACGGATTTGAACTTACTAAATTCATGTTTATACGCGTACTAAACGATTTTGATGTGCCTTCAAAAAAAAATTTAATATTTTTTAAACCTTAAAATCAAAAGTTCAATGGAAATGTTCATATATTAAAAAGCAAATTAAGTGCTGCGAAAATCTAAAAATTTTTCAACAAACAGTTAACAAATAAATTGTTTTTTATATAAATTTTATTTTTCTTTTTAACATTTTTTTTTTTTTAATTTGTATGTAAGTATTTTTTATCGATTCCGTGGAAACAGTAGTAAGGTTACTGGGAGTAGGGTTACTGGGGAATCTATTCTAGAATACATAGACAAAGAAACGATTCCAAAAAATTTTGCTCGGTACTAAAAAAACATAAACAGATCAAATTTGTCAAGAAAATATTAAAATAACAACATTAGCAATTTTATACCAAGCATTTAATAAATAAATTGTAACATTTACAACACAACTGCATAAAAGTATGTATAAAGGTATTTGTAAACACTTCACAGACATTGCCCTACAGTATGTTAGAATGACCACAATTAATGTGGCCAACATCAACAACAAATCATATTATAATATCAAAAAGTCACAAAAAAAGGAAACAATTTCTTTCAATGAAAGCAGCAATGATAAAAAAACAAACAAAAAAATTATAACAAAAGACTGCAAAAATTTTCTCTACAGGAAAAGGAAACGGACACGCATACAAAATTACGCGAACGCGCATTTATGACATACACACGACGAAGGCAAAATACAAAAAAAAACGGAAACTATACACACATTTACATACACGCACAGACAGAGAGACTAATATGTAGCCACACATATGTAAATAACAACGTATGCAATTGGAAGCCAGTCTGTAAGTAAATCAGTAAAAATATGTGGCAAGTTGTGGTATGAGTTTGTGTAGTCCTGTCATGATTCTATGAAAGGCCATCATAAGGGAATTTAACGTCAGCACCATATGTACAATATAATATACATATAAACGTACATTAGAATGGGTCGAAATCTTAGGAATCGCTCATATTAAATTTAAGTTTAATCATTGCACTCCCGAGTAAAAATAAACATATATAACAATATATAACTTGATACAAACCTAACGAATCATATATGATCATATATTCCGTGAGCTATTTTCTAAATTTTTTAAATGCAGTCATATGTAGTTATATATAATTTAATCATGATTCGGATTAAAATGCGTACGGTTGATATAATTATATTTAATTATATGAAGGTCAATACAAAATTTGTTTTTCTGTATAATTTAATATAAAATTATATATTTCTCATTCTGTTCCATATATAACTATAAATGTTTCTAATTAACCAACAATTTTCTAAGTTTTTTAGGCAAAGTATAAAAAACTTTTTAAAATGTTCCTAAACATTTCCTTGTTAGGGTTATGTATATCACCTATCTGGTTCGAAGCGTACCCAAACATTTTTTTGTTTTAGAAAATTATATGTTTGGTGAATGTATCGTTGACCTGTGGTGTATCTCAACCCAAACCAAAAAACACCAGGATTTTATATGTTTTTATGCAATTAGATCTAATTAGATCCACCAATATATGGCAATGTCTGGTCAAAACTCGGATGAAATCAAATCATATTTTATACAAGTTGATCTTTTTTAATGCAAAAACATCCACCATTTTTCGGATCAAATTGCGTATAATTATATATTGTATTACATATCATTATATATTGCATCATATAAAAATTTTTACTCGGGCTTAAAAGGTTTTTGATCGAATATTTTATTTTGTGTTTTTCAAAAGGCTTATCCCGTTGCTAGTTTCACAGACTATAAAATTTTTATTCGATTAATTTGCTTAGATTTCAACCCACTCTAACGTACATTATGTACGAGTACTTGGTATGTGAAAAAAGTTGTTTTTATGTTGAAACGAGAGTCGGATAAAGTAAAAGTGTGAAAATATATATATATCTTTTTTTGCATATGTCATTTACATACACATACATTATACACATTTTTACATAAAAATGGCAATTAGCATTATTTAAACTTTTTTTTTCTCGTACATTTTCCTTATTGTATAAATATGACTGGTTGACTGGCAGTTGTTTTAAACTTTGGCTATGAATTAATATAATGGATTCTGTAGTCAAACAATATAGTCTGTTCTACTAGGTATGTATGATTCGAACTAAAATTCTGGAAATACTACTTAATTGAAATTAAGAAATAAAAATCTGAATTTTTAAAAGCTATTTTCCGAATTAAAATAAACATTTTTAGAATTAAATTGATAGTTTCCAAATTAAAATTTTTATTTTTTAATTTAAATTTTTAATGTTCAAGTCATATTTCGATTATACTCACTTTGACATTGTCATAACTTATCCAAATATCGGTCAAGGGCCCATAAAGTATATATCTGTCTAAATTACGACACAAAATCATATATCTGGACTTGGGATTTCAGATTTTTTATATTATGAACACAGATACTCTATGGAGACATTAAGACATTCCCATTTATAGTTTAATTGAATTCCAAAAACTCGCGATTTTATTCGCTAATTTAATTTTTTTAAATCACAAAAAATTTAAAAAGTGGCGAAATTTGAAGAGCTATATCTTCTTAAGTAAGCATCGGATTTTTATAATCAAAGTTAAAAGCTAAAGTTCTCTTCTTTAAACGTAAGATTTCCAAAAAAATTGTCTCAATAAAAAAAATGCATTTTAAATGGAAATGTATTTTAAATGAAAATGCATTTTTTGAGTGCATTTTCGTCAACTGTAACCCCTTTTGATTTTTTATACCCTCCAACTACAGTATGGGGGTATACTCACTTTGTCATTCCGTGTGTAACGCATCGAAATATCGGTCTAGGACCCCATAAAGTATATATATTATTGATCAGTGATCGATTCTAAGACATTCTAGCGATGTCCGTCTGTCCGTCCGTCCGTCCGTCCGTCCGTCTGTCCGTCCGTCTGTGGAAGACACGATACAGTCCAAAATAAAAGTGCTAGACTCCTGAAGTTTGGCAGAAATATGTCTTATGTTCATAGGCTGGTTAAGTTCGGAGATGGGCAAAATCGGACCAGAGAGAAAAAAGTTCCCCCTTGAGGAACTAAACCAGCCTCTAAAAACCACCATATTTTTACATGATTTTTTGTGTTTTTGTTTAACAAATGCAACATTTTTATGCTTCAAGAAGCTCAAAGTCTTGCATTTGGACCCGGGGGATTAGAAAATATCGTTTTTTTCGGCCCGCTCCCCTTTTGTGGGCGTTGATTAAAAAAAAAAATGGTAAAATAATGATAAACTTGTATTTCTTTAGTGCAAAAAGCATAAGAATGAATTTTTAAACATATATTTCGAGGGGAAATTGGTCCCCCCCAATGACCACTGTCGACCTCCCCCCCCCCAAAAAAAAAAAGAAATCGACCCTGGAATTTTTTTTTTTTTTTGGATGTTGGAGGGTATAAAAGATTCGGCACAGCCGAATTTAACACTCTTACTTGTTTTAGTTAACATGCATTTGAGTAAAAATGCGAAATTCAGTTTTTATACATTTTTAGTTTATTGAGTGTAACACCAGATTACAAATTTTGAAAAATTGTTCGAATTACGATATTTTACATTTATTTTCCATGTAAAATTGCGCGATGAATCCGAAAATGAAGACAAAATGTAAAAAAGTATAAAAGTTTTTAAGATATTGACAAAATCCAAATTTGGTGGTTTCACACGTGAAAATTACCATGTATGCTCATTAGAGTGTCCCTTATTTTGGAAATGTTTGAAATGTTGAGACGGTACCCGATAATTTTTTTTCATTTGACTTAAAAATAACTCAGGAAAAATTTTACGCCCCTACAACCACGCCTTCCCTACGCGACGGAGCCTTAAAGAGCGGGGCCTTAAAAATCATTTTTCCATACAAACCAAAATTTTTTATACCCTCCACTCCACTATGGTTCCAAATGCATTTTTTTTGGCAGAAATTAAAAAAACAAAAATTTACAAATTTCCAAAAGCTTATACAGTTTCTCAATGGCAATACTCCAAGCCATTTAGAAAGTATAATGAAAAAATTTTTATGGCAATACTGTCAGTCTGCCAGGGTTTCAAAGTTGATAGTTTTAAGGCGTATTATTAAATAGGGATTAAAACCATATTACAATTATACTAACAGCAAATGGGAAAAAATAAAATTATAAAAAGGCTAAAAAGGAAAATTGAAGCCCAAGGAAAGTAGTTCTTATTAAAAACTCCAATTTGTAATTCCATGCATCTTTGGCGTTATTCTTGGGGGTTGCGGTTTTAAGGATTTTGAAGCCAAAATAGCCTATATCTTTCGTGGACAAAAAGTTGTGTTTGGGCACGAACTTGCATGAGTCTTCAAATGTGAAAGTGTTTTCTAGATGGTCTATTTAATACTAAAATTAACACCTAGCCAGCATTTTTCGGCAAACTCTCACAATTGCCATTTGAGTTTAGCACAAATTTCGGCAAAATTTTCGGTTTTTTGCGAGACAAATCTTTAAATTTTTTTTAACTATAATTTTTTTGGCTTTAGCCAAGCTAACTGACTACTAGAAATATATTATGGTTGATAATTTTTTTTTTCCAAAAAAAAAAAAAAATTTTCAAAAAAATTTTGCGAAATTTTTTTTTTTTTTTAATTTTTTTTTTTTTTGAAAATCGTTTTTTAATTGCGTAAAGAGTTAAAAACCCATTCCAGATTCAAAACTAGCAACTTTGCTTCATTTTTGGAATTAATGCCAAAAAAAATTGATTTGGGACCATAGTGCACTCTAGTGATAGAGGGTATATATAAGTTTGTCATTCCGTTTGTAACACCTCGAAATATTGGTCTAGGACCCCATAAAGTATATATATTTATGATCCTCGATCGATTTTAAGTCGATCTAGCGATGTCCGTCCGTCCGTCCGTCCGTCCGTCCGTCCGTCCGTCTGTCTGTCTGTCTGTCTGTCCGTAGAAAACACGCTAACTTTTGAAAGACTTTACAGAGGCTACTGAAGTTTGGCATATATGTTTGTCATTTACCTGGTCAGGTTGGTATTGCAATCCAGCCAAATCGGTCCAGTGGTTCAAAAGTTATGAGCAAAAGAGTAAATTTCGGCAAGGGTATTTCGCGAATTTACGAGATATAAAACACGATAACTTTCGAAAGACAATAATGAGACTACTGCAGCTTGGCACGTATCTTTGCCGTTCCCCGGGTCTATTTGGTATTAAACTTCCGCTCAATCGGTCCAGTGGTTCAAAAGTTATAAGCAAGACCCTGAATTTAAGATTAGTTTCATCTAAAATGCCACGTGTTTTAACAAGTTTTAAAAGCATTGGTTGTAACTAAACAGTGGCGTATACAGGGGGGGGGGCCCGGGGGCCCGGGCCCCCCCCGAAATGATTTCACAAATTTCAGGATTTGGTATCAAATAACAAGTACAATATTAAAAAACTTCTTAAAAAAAATCGAAAAAGATTAAGAATCTAATATTTTTTAAAGAAAAATCTTTTGAAACTGAAAATTTTTCTGTTAAAAAAATCTCAAAATCTGAAATTTTTTTTCTTAGAATTTTAAACTTTTCAACTTAAGATTCTAATGAAAAAATATCTTAGAACCTGAAGTTGTACAAAAAAATGGACCTAGTTGTAAGTAAAATGTAGTCAAATCTTAAAATCCGACTTCGTCTTTTAGAAAAATGTCTCAGAACGAGATTATTTCTTAAAAAAATGTCTCAGAATCTAACACTTTTCTAAAAAAAATGTCTCAGAATCTAAAACTTTCAATAAGAAAAATGTCCTGAGAATTTAAAACTTTGTCTATAGGAATATTGTCTTAAAATATTGGCCTTTTTCTCAGAATCTAAGACTTTTTCTATAGGAAAAATGTCTCAGAATCTGAGACTTTTTCTATAAAAAATTCTCAGAATCTGAGGCTTTTCTATATGATAAATGTTTCAGAATCTGAGAACTTTCTATAGGAATCATGTCTCTAAATCTGACAAATGTTGCAAAATCTGAGATTTTTTCTATAAAAAAAAGTTCTTATAATCTGAGGCTTTTCTATATGAAAAATGTTTTTGAATCTGAGAACTTTCTATAGGAATAATTTATCTGAATTTTTCTTACAATCTAGGAAAATATCTCAGAATCTTATACTTTTTTTACGCAAAATGTCTCAGAATCGACGAATTTTTCTTAAGGAAAATGCCTCAGAGACACAAGCTGAGAATTTTTGTATAGAAAAATGCTCAAAATCTGTTATAAAATATTTTTTTCTGTAAGAATAATGTCTCAGAATCTGAGTATTTTTCTATGGGAAAAATATTTCAGAATCTGAGACTTTTTTTTTAGGAAAAATGTCTGAGAATCTGAGGCCTTTTCTATATGAAAAATGTTTCAGAATCTGACAATTTCCTATAGGCAAAATGTATCGGAATCTGAGACTTGTTCTATAGGAAATTGTCTAAGAATTTGAGACTTTTTCTATAAGAAAAGTGTTTAAGCATCTGAGACTTTTTCGATAGGAAAAATGTCTAACAAGGGAAGTATCTCAACCCTTATGAACCGATTTGCCGGAAACTTAAAATATATATAAATGAGACGATTTTAAGGCTGGGGTGTCTCGGCTTATCGGGCATATCAGTGTTTAAAAATTTCGTTGTCCTTTATGAAGCAATGTGCACCTTCGGGAAAATTTCAATAACTCCCGAACTTACAGGAATGTCGTCTAAACAAAAATATGTGTCGACTTAAATTTAATAAAAAATATTTCGTATTCATATGGATATCGTAGGTCTATGTCTTTACATAAATACCCTCCAAAATTTACACATTTTCATGAAAAAAATATTTAACGAAGCCGAATTTTTACAAGGCTATGCCACCGTTGGATAGGCATTAAAAAAACCTTTCTTCTCATATGGAAACACCATATAGTTTCTTAGAAAAAAATTTCTAAAAAATCCAAAAAACAATTTTTCGCCAATTTTTTACCCATTTTTTGAACCCCTAAATCCCCGATATGGCCGATAAGCTGAGACACTCCAACCTTAGAATTGTTTCTTTTATATATATTTTAAGTTTCAGGAAAATCTGTTCATTAGGGTTGAGATACTGCCCTTGTAAGAATCTAAGAAATTTTCTGTAGAAAAAATTTCTGAGAATCTGAGAGATTTTCTATAGGAAAAATTTCGAAGAATCTGAAACTTTTTCTATAGGAAAAATGTCTCAGAACTTTAAACTTTTTCTATAGGAAAAATGTTTAAGATCTGAGACTTTTTCAATAGGATAAATGTCTAAGAATTTTAGACTTTTTCTATAGGAAAATTTTCTCAGAATCCGGGAATTTTTCTTTAGGAAAAAGGTTTTGGAATCTAACACTTTTTTATACTGCTTTCTTTTTAAAAAGGTCTCAGAATCTGAATTATTTTTCTTATAAAAAAAAGCGAAGATTTTCTCAGAATCTATGTTTATGATATGTTTATAGAATCATTTTTCAAAATGACTTTTTCCCGAGAAACGTTTTCCATTGGAAATATGATTTAAAGTCTTTGATTTTTTCTATAACAAAAACTGTCTTAACTGGAAATTGTCATAGAATCTTAGACTTTTCTTTGAAAAAAAAAAATCAGATTCTGATAATCTTCTTTGTAAAAATGTATCAGGATCTAATACAATTCACACTTTAAAAAAGGTTTAAGTCTCTAAAACAATTTTAAAATATAAAAAAAATTTTATTTTTTTTTCCCCAACAGTTTAAACTTACACAAAAATGAAGAATCTGATTGTGTTACATTCAGTTCAAGGAGAGATCGAAAAAAATCTGAAACATGTGCGGTTATGTAAATTTTTTGTAAAAAAAAAAATGAAAAAAAATTTTGGGCCCCCACCGAAATAAAATCCTGGGTACGCCCCTGTAACTAAACAATGCTTGTCAAACTTGTTTAATTTTAGAGCAATGCTTTTTAAACTTGTTACGTTTTAAAAGCATTGGTAGCTTAAAAATTACACTCGAAAAAAATTTTACACTCAAAAAAAATTTTACACTCAAAAAAATTTTACACTCAAAAAAATTTACACAAAAAAAATTTAGTTTTTTTTTACAAAAATGACAATATTTTGTGTACATACGTACGTGCATTCAATCAGAAATAGTTTTACAGTAAAAACATAATACTCGAAAAAAATTTTACACTCAAAAAAAAAAATTAGTATTTTTTCTTTTTTTTAAAAAAAAAATTACAAAAAAAGAGTTTTTTACTCAAAATAAAATATTTCTAATCAAAATTGTTAAGTTTTTCACGTTAAAAAAATGTACTACCCTTTAAAAAAAATGCATTGTGGAGGGTATTCATAGATTCGGCAAAGTCGAATTTAACTTTTCTACTTGTTTTTTTTGTATTTTTAATTTTTAATTTTTTGTTATTAATAATTATATTACTTGGTTAGCTTATTCACGACAAAAAATTTGATTTTGGTGGGATAAGGGTTTCAGCTCTAAAAATTTTTTCGAAAACAAAAATTTAGAGCCGTTGGGGTCCTACGGTAAAAAATTTTTAAAAAATATTTTAGTTTTGACAAGCAACGGATTTAGTTGTTTTGTTGCTTTTAATGATATATATTCAAAAAAAAATATTATTCATATCTGTGACATCTTTATCTTTTTCGAAAAAAAAGTTAGAGGGAAGAGTGAGAGGAGTTGGGGTCCTACGGTAAAAAATTTTTAAAAAATATTTTTTTTTTTAATTTTAACAAGCCACTGTTTTAGTTGGTATGCTGCTTTTAACGATATATATTCCAAAAAAATATTATTCGTATCTGTGACATCTTTATCGTGTATCGAAAAACTTCAAAAATGCATTTTTTTTTACCCTTTTTTAGAACACGACACAGATGTCACAGATACAAATAATGTTTTTTTATGAATATATATCATTTAAAGCAACATAGCACCTAAAACCGTTGCTTGTCAAAACTAAAACATAATATTTTTTAAAAATTTTTTACCGTAGGACCCCTGCGGCTCAAAATTATTTTTTTTTAACACACATTTATCCTTTTTCGCCGCCAAAGTTGCATTTTGGGCCTTACAATAATGACATACCAGAACATGGATTTTCTGCAAACAAAAATAAAAAATATGGCACCCTGAAAAATGGCCCCAATGCAAAATGGCCCCAACGCCAAAAATGAAAAATGGCCCCAGTTTTGGGGTCTTTTTGAAAATGAAATTTCACCCCACTTTGAAATATGAAATATGGCCCCAATTCTGTGTGAAAAAATGCCCCAAAAAATTAGAACCATTTTTCTGAAAATGAAAAAAGGCCCCAAATTGCAATATGAAAAATGACCCCACAAAAAATATGTATTTTTCCCAAACCATTATAAATAAAATTGTCATTTAGTCAATTTCATTTCATTTCAGTCAATAATTATAAATTGTAATTAATAATTATAAATTAAAAATAACTCCCAATGAAATTATTTTTTTTTATTTAAAACTTTTAAGGTGTATTAACGACCTGTAAGATATTATTAACGCTTTCGGGCTGTTGCTTATGGTGGGTTTACATCATTTGATTTTCGGTATGATTTGATTTTGGCACCCATATAGTTCTCATGAATATTCATATCTTAAAAGCACCCGTGTAAATACTTCCATATAATTAAGTGAATTTAACAATGGTAAAAATATATTCTACTTTATTAACCCACTCGAAGAAGTTGGAATCAATTATATTCTTTGATGACTTATCGTTTTTAGGATTCTGTATAATGAAAGTAGCAATAATACATATTTCTTTTGAAAAACTTTGAAAGCTTATTGATGTGAAGAAAGCGCCGCAGGCGAAAAATTTTTACAAGAGATTTTAACAAAAAATTAAAAAAAAATCGCGCGATTTTTTTTTAATTTTTTGTTAAAATCTCTTGTAAAAATTTTTCGCCTTCGGCGCTTTCTTCACACCTATATGCTTTAAAGTTAAAAAAAAATAAAATAATTAACTTAAGTAACTAGGAAAAGAAAAATTACAGTAGGTTTTTATAATACCGAAAGACCAACGGACCTCAGAGTCAATGTGTGCTGACGTAAAGTGTAAGCAACCACTTTAAACCTATACCAAAATTAAATTAACATAATCTATCCAAGTTCCTTCCAACTTTTTGTTTTGTCACTTCAGATTTTTGTTTTGTTGTATTGCGGAGAGGGTGGGTTTAATGTTTGTTATCCCTAAGTCCGACCTAAAGCCGGCTACGCAGAAAAACTTTAAAGCTAAAAAAAATTTCACACAGATTTTGTACACATATTAATAAATGCATGCCAATTGTTAAAAGTCTTAATTTAAATACGACGGGGATTATGTGGAAATAATTTTACTATTTTTATTAAATTTGGGGCCATTATTCATTCTGCAAAATAACCCAAATCAAGAAATGAAAAATGGCCCTATTAATTTTGGGGTCATATAAAAATGAAAAATGGCCCCAAAATTAAAAGGAAAAATTACCCCAAATAACTAGGAAAAATGACCCCAAATTTCCGTGTTGTTGTACTCCATATAAAAATTTGGGGCCATTTTTCATTTTCGTTTTGGGGCCATTTTGCATTGGGGTCATTTTCATGGTGCCAAAAAATATAATATTATTAGTATTTTACCCGACCCAGACAATGAACATTTAATTTACCCACCTTTGTTACAATCATTTTCACGATTGTATCCTGCTATTTTAGTAGAATTTTGTGTTTTTTCTTGGTTAACAAAAATAAATTGGTATTAATTTTTTAATTTTTTTGACATATAATTTTTTTTTTAATTCCTGAGAACCAAAATGTTATGAAACTTTGATTGCAGAGAACAAGCTTCACAATAATTTTCAGTTTACTTGTTCGGAATAATTAAAGTGTAATAGTTAATGGTT
>CAWUER010000645.1:0-21155 GCA_963921195.1 Pegoplata infirma | reverse complement strand
TGAGTTGACCAAATTTTTACAAGCTTTTTTGCTAATAAAGGGTGTCCAAAATTGAGGTATCATTTTAATTTTAATGAAAAAAGAAGTTTTTTTTCCGATATTAAAAATATTTTTATTTCAGTTTACTACAAATAGGTTCCGGTTAAAAATAAAAAATTATGTGGGTCAAGTGACTTCCCCTTCTGGCTCGGCAGGCTCCCAATATTTTACCTATATTATCAAACACGTTTTTCAATAAACTGTTGTCAATGGTTGATATATGCCTGATAATGTTGATTTTAAGCTTTTAAACTGCTGTGAGATTATTGCAGTAGACTTACGATTTCCCTAAACCCCACAAAAAAAATCTAAATGTGTCAAAACACGCGATCTTGATGGCCAATTCACTCCTCCTCTGCGAGAAATAATATGATTTTCAAACTTGTCTTTTAAAAGATCCATTGTTTCTCTTGCTATGTAACAAGTGACTGCATTCTGTTGAAACCACATGTTCTCTACGTCTAAATCATCAATTTTCTGCAACAAAACCTTTGGATCATCTCTTTGTAGCGATTTCCATTCACCGTAATCACATTTCCATTTTCGTTTTCAAAAAATATGGTCTATTAATTCCACCGGACTACAAACCACACCAAACCGTAACTTTTTGTGGATGTAATGGTTGCACTAAGATAACTCTTAGATTACCTTCATCCCAAATGCAACAATTCTGCTTGTTGGCGTAGCCATTGAGCTGGAAATGAGCTTCGTCGGAAAAAAATGTTGTTGAAAAATTCTTATTTTCTTCTTTCCATATTCAAAAAAAAAATTTATTAATAAAAACACGTTGTTCCTTCGTTTATCGTTCCATATTAACTAACCGGAATGTATTTAGAATCTGAAATCAAAATTTAGAATAAAAATTACAAGTAGAAAAAAAATGGCAGCAAAATTAAATGATACCTCAATTTTGGACACCCTTTATTAGCAAAAATAAATTGTAACTTTTTTTAAGAAAACTTAAAATGGCGATATCTCGGAAACTAAGCCAGATAGAGCAAAATGGAGGCCATTTTTGGTTCTCGGGCTTACCATAGTATCGCCAGTCCTCTTCACATGTGTGGACCCTTATACTTAGGTCCTAACTTTGGATCCAAAAAAGTTAGCATTCCCGAAAATTTTAATATGCTCATATCTCGGTAAATATTGTCGATTTTTGTAGCTCTCAGCACGTAAAACAAGACCGAAAAATAAGCAAAAGCTCTCCGAATAATATTTTTGAAGTTATCGAGTTTTATATTTTGAGGATGTTTATTCTGGCTCGAGGTCATTATTTTCTTTACTAATTAAAACCATGATATTCTCATAGCATAATTTTCAAGAAAATTATTTTTTGTTTTAAATTTATTTATGTTGGTCATTTTTGCAAAACTTAATCGACACGTGTTTCGGAATTTGTCAGATTCCATTGTTCCAAAATGACCAACATAAATAAATTTAAAATAAAAAATAATTTTCTTGAAAATTATTATGAAGAAAATTATTATAAAGAAAATAATGACCTCGAGCCAGAATAAACATCCTCAAAATATAATATTTTAAAGGTCGAATAAAATAATTTTTATTTTTTAATAAAAATTAATCAGAGTTATCGAGTTTTTTAATTCTCAAAACCCCAGTGGTCCCCTGAAATCACGTATCTCAAAAACAAAGCAAGGTAGAGCGAAACGGACACAAATTTTGGATCAAAAACCATGACGATTTTTAAGGAACCCAACAAGGTCTAGGCCCATCGGGGTCTGGACCTATCGGGTCCGAACCCAATGGGGTCCTCAAATGTGTATAAACTAAGTTGAAATAAAAAAAAATTCAGTTAACTAATTTTTGGCAAAACATTTTTGCTAACTTTACCAAAAAAATTGTGGGTTCAAAATCACCAAATTTTCTTTTAGGTTTACAAGCTGTTTTTGCTAACATTACAGTTTTTTGAGTTTAAGTTCTTAGATACTCTATGGAGCCTTTTTAACAATCCCATTTACAGTTTAAACAACTTCCAAAAACTCGCGATTTGATTCTCGATTTTCATTTTTTAAAAATCACAAAAAATTTAAAAAGTGGTGAAGTTTGAAGATCTATATCTTATTAAGTCAATATCGGATTTTTATAATCAAAATTGAAATTAAAAGCTAATTAATATCCTCTACTTTAAACAAAGATTCCAAAAAAAAAATATGTCATTAAAAAAATGTATTTTTAAGGCATATGCATTTTTTTTAGTGCATTTTCGTCAACTTTTACCACTTTTGATTTTTTTTATTAACATATTATTTAAGAATGGAATTTAAAAAAAAATCATTCATCATTTTCATGGAACACAAAGGTCTTCTATTTTTAATATTTTTTAAAAAAATGTTAGCTAATTTTTTTCCATGCAAAATTAAAATTATATAATTTTTTTTGTTTTTCAAAATTTTGTAAGTAAATGTTTTCTAAATTGTTCTTTACGGTATTTTTAAAGAGCCATAACTCCTTAAGTAAATATCGGATTGCTACAACCAAATTTGAAATGAAAAGCTAGAATCCTCTACTTTTAAAGAAAAAGTTCCAAAAAATTGTGTCATTGAAAAAATGCATTTTTAATACACTAAAAAAAATGCATTTGCATTTAAAATGCATTTTTGCATAGAGACATTTTTTCTGAATCTTTACGTTTAAAGTAGAGGATTCTAGCTTTCCATTCCAATTTTTAGCTTTCCAAACCAATTTCAAAAATACTTTGAAAAATAATTTAGAAAACATTTACTTATAAAATTTTGAAAAATCCCAAAAAAATATTTTTTTCTACCCTCCACTCTAGTGATAGGGGCAGACATGGGGGTTAATGATTACATTGTGTAATTGATTACAGTTTCAATTACAATTACATGTAATTAGTAATTGAAAATTTTCAATTACTAATTACATGTAATTGTAATTGAAAAAACTCAATTACAAATTACATGTAATTGTAATTGAAAAAACTCAATTACAAATTACATGTAATTGTAATTGAAAAAACTCAATAACTAATTACATCTAATTGAAAAATGTAATTGATTTTAATGTAATTGTAAAAAACATATTTATAATTACATATAGTAGTTAATTACTAATATTGTCAATTACACATACATATTTATTCAAAAATTTTTATGCATAAAATCGTTAGTGCAATTGTTTGTAACGCATGATCTCTGGAATCATAAGAGCTACCAACCTAAGGCCATGTTCACACTACAAGAACTTACCATGGTAAGTTGAGATGATTTCGCAATTTTTCTTTATGCTAGTACAATTTTAAATGATTTTGTAAATCACTATGTGATTTTGTTCAAAGGAAAATCACATGGTGATTTTAAAATCACGCTAGTCTGTATACAGTATAAAGCCACGTTCACACTACAAGAACTTACCATGGTAAGTTGAGATGATTTTGTGATTTTTCTTTATGCTAGTACAATTTGAGATGATTTTGTAAATCACTATGTGATTTTGTTCAAAGGAAAATCACATAGTGATTTTAAAATCACGCTAGTCTGTACACAGTATAAGACATACATATTAGATGCTGATCAAGGTTTTAAAGATTTGATTTTTTTCGACCCAGCAGGTGGCGCTGGCCTCAAGTTGTAAACAGAATTGTGGGTGCCATTTGACAGCAGTTCAAAACAGAGTTAAAATAACTAAACTGCCACTGGAATTGTTAAACTCCTCAGTTGATGGTTTTTGAAAAAAACCAGCAGTTGAAAATAACACATAATAACACAATTTGGAACGAAAAAATTATTTTATCAAAAATTTTTTTTCCTGTGAATTTTAATATAATTTTACCTGAGTATTCTTCAAAGCTAAACCAACATATTGTCAATGATATGTCCGTCCATCTGTCACATATTTACACAGATTTAAAAAAAAAAACATTTAATTTTGTAGTTTTTTAGCGTCCCAAAAAAAGTGTAAATACAACAGGTGTTAATACATTAGAACAGTGGTCGGCAGAAAGAGGGAACGTTTTTACATTTTTCTAAAACATTGCTTCATCTACCCTCTTTTTTAAATGCTACCATGACACTAAATAAAATATTTGTATTTTTAATGCTCTCAGTCGCGAGTTTCGTTGACGTTCGGGTTGTCTACGTGCACCTGGGTGCAATGGGTGCCGACCACTGCATTAGAATATTTTTTTAAAACAAAAAGTCACAAATAACTGCTATATTTGGTCTCTGAAGAGAAATCATATTAAAATTTATTTGTTACGATTTCTATTTTTGTCGACCATCCAAATTTTGATTTAATTGCTCAAATAACGTATTTTTGTCATAATATGACATATTATGTATGCTAATTAAACGTTATCTTATCATTTGATTGGAAAATGATGTTTGAATGATTTGTTGCATGATTCTCTTTAACATGGATTTTATCGCGAGTAGATCGGATGTAAACAACGCGAGGTATAACGGAAATAGTCGAAAAATTAAAAAAAAACGCTAAACAAATTTTTTATATTACTGAATCCGTGAAAAAAATTTTTGATAATTTTTTTGAGTTAGTGGTCTGTAATATATAAAAAAAATATAGTCACGTTTCGTGCGCAGAATTTTTTTTTTTATTTTGTAAACCAGTGTTATTTATCAAGCACAACAAAAAATCTTTGAAAGAATATAAATTTGGCTGAAAACCACAAATTTGCTTTAAAAGATAAAATAAAATAATTCAGGTAATAAATATTTGCAAAAGGGAAAATTTTATCAAAAAAAGGTCAACATTTTTTAAGATCTGCTTTTATGGCACATATAAAAGTAGATAATAAAAAAATTAGACCTTTTCTGTAATAATATTTTCCCTTTTGCAAATATTTATTGCGATATGCAGCCACTCCATTAAATGATAATGCAATGTCTTTAAAAGGTAGTTTCTTTACATATTTTGCGTTGCAAAAAAATAAAATACTAATGTCTTTTTGGTAATCCCGATATTTTTAACCCAACTTGATTTTTGTGACCACACATATAAAGGAAGATCCTATAAAATGTAGACCTTTTCGTGCTAAAATTTTCACTTTTTTAAATATTTATTGCGATGTACAGCCACTCCATTGAATTTCAATGCAATCTTTTCACATATTTTGCGTTGTAAAAAATAAAAGTGTCTTTTAAATTCCTTTTGGAAATCCCGATTTTTTATGTCTTTATGACTTTGTAGCTGTTTCCTTTTTGTTATATGTTAAATTATGCAAGCAATCACTTATCCAGGTAGGATTTTGCTTGCTGCTGGCATGCTTTGAAAAATCCAACAAATGCGTGTGTATTTTCTGATTTCACTGTACCTGCGAAATATTAATTATTTGTAAGATAATAAAAAGTCGTTAGATTTCCTGCTAACAAATAATATAATTTTTTGACCGCTAGATGCAAATAAAAAACGCTAAATTTAGTCGAAAAAACACCAAATTACAAAATTCTTTCGAATTTATTTATTATATTAATATATTATTTTCTATTAGTAGTACTAATTTAGTACCCCTTGCTTATAATCACACCATTTTTGGACTTAGGTCCCATATGAAAATTTCGCCCGATATTCACTTAAATTGGTTTATTTAAAAACAAATAGAAGACTATTTCACTCAAATTTGGTTTGTGAGTGATTTCTACACTTATTAAAGATTTGACACTTATTAAAGATTTGATTTCTACACTTATTAAAGATTTGACAAAAGATAAACCAAATCGGTCCATGTTTGGAATTGGGACCCATTTTCCGGGAAACACTGGTGTAGGGTATTATATGGTCGGTCTTGACCGACTATAATTTTCTTACTTGTTTTTGTATGTAGTTGGTATCACTTATTTAAAACTTAAAACTTTTAAAATAATTTAAAAAAATACAACTTTAGTAAACTTTCATACTTAAGATACTTGTAAAAAGGGTTAAAGCTAGACTTCTGCCAAAAATATGTCGCTCGAACATTAGTAGAACGCAAAGAACACCAAAAAATAAAATGTTGCTTATCAAGTTTTTGCAGTAAGCCCCTCAAATATTTTATTAAAATAAATATAATATAATTTTGGTGTTAAACATTATCAACAAAATTATTGCACAAATTCTGCATCATCGAATCTTCAAAATACTGGATTTGAATCTACGTCCTGAACAAGCTGGATTTTGTCCTAATATATCTTGTGTGGACCATATAAACAGCCTGCGTATAATATTGGAGCAATCCGGCGAACTTAGAGCACCATTATACCTTATTTTCGTAGACTTTCAAAGAGCCTTTGACTCCATCCACCAGACTGCTATATGGGAAGCTCTTAAATGTTAGGGTATACCCCTAAAAATTACACAGCTCAACAAGAAAATGCGTATTGGATTCTGGTTAGTGATTTGGATAGTGTCTGTTGCGCTGATTCCAAATCCGGAGCCCAAATTTGCCTATCACGTCAGGATTTTGAGAAATTCGCGGTTAAAGTGCCGAAAAAGGGCATTTTTGACCCTTTTTAAAAGCTTATCAAATAAGATCCTGACATGCAAATGACTTGGTATCAAGCTCATTCGAAAGCCTGTAATTTTTTCTTAAAGATAAGATAAAATTTTCTAAAAATTTAATTTTATAAAATGGTAAAAAAATCATCAGCAAAAAACCTTCCATTTTTTCAGTATTTAGTATATTTACACAGTGTTTTTTAACAAATTTCCATACAAATTCATACGTAAATTTTAGATTTAAAGCACTTGTGGCTAATGATTTTTTTACCATTTTAGAAAATTAAATTCCAAGAAGATTTGATCTTGTCTGAAAGAGAAAATTACACACTTTCGAATGAGCTTAATACCAAGTCATTTAGATGTCAGGATCTTATTTTATAGGCGTTCAAAAATGGTCAAAATGGGCATTTTTTGACACTTTAACCGCGATTTTCTCAAAATTGTGACGTGATAAAAAAATTTGAGTGACAGTTTTGGAATTGGGGCACCTAACCCTATCAACTTTTTTTGGTTTTGTCCAAAACGCAGCGACAAACCTCAGATTTGTAGAGCGGTGTTATCCGTCTAATTAAGGCACTTTATGATGACGCTCGATGTATCGTTCTTCACGAAGGCTTAAAGAGCGAATTTATTGATGTAAACACTGGTGTTAGACAAGGATGTGTCCTATCTCCATTGCTCTTTAATGTAGTGCTCGACATGGTAATGAGAAATTCCATCACATCAGAAGGTGGAATTAACTTAGGTCTCTCGACACGACTCAATGATCTTGACTATGCTGACGACATCTGTTTAATCTCTCAAAACTTTACCGAAATGCAACAAAAGCTAGACAAAATTTGCTCAAATGCAAAGAAAGTGGGACTTCAGCTAAATTTGTCTAAAACAAAATCGATGTGCATCAACACTGATATTCCCCATCCATTTAAACTACGTAATCAAGACCTCGAAGACGTTGGTGAATATCTTTATCTTGGATCCATCGTAGACAAGTTAGGAGGTAGTGCAGCTGACATCCAACACCGTATCAACAAAGCAGGTCAAGCGTTTGGAATGCTAAACAAAGTATGGAAATCTCCAAACATATCCCGTCGCACAAAAATAAAAATATTTAACTCCAACGTGAAATCAACACTTCTATACGGCTGTGAAACCTGGAACATTTCCACATACAATGCTAAAAAACTTCAAGCGTTTACAAACAGGTGTCTAAGACGCATTCTAAAAATATTTTGGCCAAACACTATCAGTAACGATGAGCTTTGGTTCCGAACACAACAACCGCAAATTACGGAATCAATAAAAATCCGCAAATACAGATGGCTTGGGCACACTCTTCGCAAACCTCCTGATAATATCACAAGAAAAGCGCTTGAATTTAATCCCCAAGGTAGTTGAAGAAGGGGTCGCCCATGTAACACCTGGAGACGTAACACTATCAAAGAAATTCAAGACGCAGGATACAGCTGGAGTCAAATCAAACGAATAGCCCAAAACAGAGATGAGTGGAAGAATCTTCTTGTGGCCCTATGTTCCTCCTAGGAATTTAAAGGATTATATATATCTATATATATTGGTGTTAGTTTTAAATCATGTACTAAGGGTGACATGTCAGACACGTACGCAGGAATTTATTTTGGGGGGGGGCCCAATTTTTTTTTTAATTTCGTTTTTGAGCCTCAATGTTTTTGAGCCTACATTTTTTTTAGTTTTAGGAAACAAAACATTTGTTTTAAATTTAAGATAAAAAAGGAGTCGAATTATTTTTTTTTTTTAAAGACTTTGAAAATGTATGCAACTTTTCATTAAAAATTCTCAAATATACTTTACGCTTAAAAACTGAAAACTCTGGGACAGCTTTTTGATTTGTTCATATACTTCTCCAAAGTTTTTAGATTATAAACCATATTTTTGCATAAAACTTCTAAGAGCATTTTTTGGTATAGAAAATTCTCCGATTCTAAGATACATATTCTCTTAATAAAATCAAAGATTTTGAGACATTTTTAAACGAAACACTCCTTAAATTGCGGGAAATTTTTTTAGTTTTATATGTTTTGAACAAACATGTTTTTGAAAATTCCAAGACATTTTAACCATAGAAAGATTTTTACTATATTTATGATTTAAAACATTTTTCGTATAGAAAATTCTAAAATTTTAAGAAGTCCATGAAGATAAATTCGATTTTACGTAAGAGTTAAATTCGAAATGACGTAACAACATGAAGATAAATTCGATTTAACGTAAAAGTTAAATTCGATATGACGGAACAACTTGGTGATATATTTAACAGTTAAATTCGATTTCAGGTAAAAGTGTGAAGAAAAATCGTAAAAATTGTTTTAAAAAATGTTCTGTGAAAGGGGAATTGTAGTAGAAGGCAAAAGTAAAAATTCTATTAAGTTAATTGACACGGGGCCAAATCCTCTCAAGAAATGTAAGGGCACAAAAACTTAAATAACCGAAACCTGAAAAAGAATATACATATTCTGCGAATGAAATATTGTAGTACAGGGCAAAAGTAATGATTCTCATAAATTTTATTGACGCAGGTCTTTCCTGTGGCTCACAGTGGGCCAAATCCTCTCCTGAAATGTTAGGGCACAAAAAATTTAATAACCAAAGCCTTAAAAAATCAATACATTTTCTGTTAATGGAGAATTGTAACAGAGGACAAAAGTAATAATTCCTATAAATTTTATTGACGCAGGTCTTTCCTTTTGTTCACATTGGGCCAAATCCTCTCCAGAAATGTTAGGGCACAAAAAATGTAATAACCAAAGCCTGAAAAATAATATACATATTCTGTGAATGAAGAATTATATTAGAGGGCAGAAGTAATAATTCCTATAAATTTGATTGACGCAGGTCCTTCCGTTTGCTCACAGTGGGCCAAATCCCCTCCTGAAATACAAGGGCATAAAAAAAAATAACCAAAGCCTGAAAAAGAATATACATATTCTGCGAATGAAGAATTGTAGTAGAGTGCAGAAGTAATGTTTCCTTTAAATTTTATTGACGCAGGTCTTTCCTGTGCCTCACAGTGGGACAAATCCTCCAGAAATGCAAGGGCACAAAAAATTAAATAATCAAAGCCTGAAAAAGAATATGCATATTCTTTGAATGAAGAATTATAGTAGAGGGCAGAAGTCATGTTTCCTATAAATTTTATTGACGCAGGTCTTTCCAGTGGCTCACAGTGGGCCAAGTCCTCCCCAGAAATGTAAGGGCACAACAAATTTAATAACCAAAGCCTAAAAAAGTATATACATTTTTTGTTAATAGGGAATTATAACAGAGGACAAAAGTAATAATTCCTATAAATTTTATTGACGCAGGTCTTTCCTTTTGTTCACATTGGGCCAAATCTCCCCAGAAAAGTAAGGGCACAAAAAATTTAATAACCAATGCGTGAAAAATAATATGCATATTCTGTGAATGAAGAATTATATTAGAGTGCAGAAGTAATGTATCCTATAAATTTTATTGACGCAGGTCTTTCCTGTGGCTCACAGTAGGCCAAATCCTCTCCAGAAATGTAAGGGCACAAAAAATTGAATAACCAAAGCCTGAAAAGTATATACATTTTCTGTTAATGGAGAATTGTAACAGAGGACAAAAGTAATAATTTCTACAAATTTTATTGACGCAGGTCTTTCCTGTGGCTCACAGTGGGTCAAATGCTCTCCAGAAATGCAAGCGCAAAAAAAATTAAATAATCAAAGCCTGAAAAAGAATATGCATATTCTGTTAATGGAGAATTGTAACAGAGGATAAAAGTAATAATTCCTATAAATTTTATTGACGCAGGTCGTTCCTTTTGTTCACATTGGGCCAAATCCTCCCCAGAAACGTAAGGGAACAAAAAATTTGATAAGCAAAGCCTGAAAAAGTACATACATATTCTGTTAATGGAAAATTGTAACAGGAGACAAAAGTAATAGTTTCTATAAATTTTATTGACGCAGGTCTTTCCTTTTGTTCGCATTGGGCCAAATCCTCCCCAGAAACGTAAGGGAACAAAAAATTTGATAAGCAAAGCCTGAAAAAGAATATACATATTCTGTGAATAAGGAAATGCAGAAGAAGGCAAAAGTAATGATTCCTATAAATTAGATTGACGCAGGTCTTTCCGTTTGATCACAGTGGGTCAAATCCTCTCAAGAATTGTATGGGCCCATAAAATGGAATACCCATGCCTAAAAAAATATATACATATTCAGTTAATAGAGAACTGTAACAGAGGACGAAGTAATAATTCCTATAAATTTTATTGACGCAGGTCTTTCCTTTTGTTCACATTGGGCCAAATCCTCTCCAGAAATGTAAGGGCACAAAAAATTGAATAACCAATGCCTGAAAAAGTATATACATTTTCTGTTAATGGAGAATTGTAACAAAGGACAAAAGCAATAATTCCTATAAATTTTTTGACGCAGGTTTTCCCTTTTGTTCACATTGGGCCAAATCCTCCCCAGAAAAGTAAGGGTACAAAAAATTTAATAACCAATGCCTGAAAAATAATATGCATATTCTGTGAATGAAGAATTATAGTAAAGTGCAGAAGTAATGTATCCTATAAATTTTATTGACGCAGGTCTTTCCTATGGCTCACAGTGGGCCAAATCCTCTCCAGAAATGTAAGGGCACAAAAAATTGAATAACCAATGCCTGAAAAAGTATATACATTTTCTGTTAATGGAGAATTGTAACAAAGGACAAAATCAATAATTCCTATAAATTTTATTGACGCAGGTCTTTCCTGTGGATCACAGTGGGCCAAATCCTCTCCAGAAATGCAAAGGCACAAAAAATTAAATAACCAAAGCCTGAAAAAGAATATGCATATTCTGTGAATGAAGAGTTATAGAAGAGCGCAGAAGTAATGTTTCCTATAAATTTTATTGACGCAGGTCATTCCTGTGGCTCACAGTGGGCCAAATCCTCTCCAGAACTGTAAGGGCACAAAAAATTGAATAACCAAAGCCTAAAAAAGTATATACATTTTCTCTTAATATAGAATTGTAACAGAGGATAAAAGTAATAATTCCTATAAATTTTATTGACGCAGGTCTTTCCTTTTGTTCACATTGGGCCAAATTCCTCCCCAGAAAAGTAAGGGTACAAAAAATTTAATAACCAATGCCGGAAAAAGAATATACATATTATGTGAATGAAGAATTGTAGCTTAGGGCAGAAGTAATGGTTCCTATTTATTTTATTGACGCAGGTCTTTCCGTTTGCTCACAGTGGGCCAAATCCTCTCCAGAAATGTAAGGGCACAAAAAATTGAATGACCAATGCCTTAAAAAAGTATATACATTTTCTGTTAATAGAGAATTATAACAGAGGACAAAAGTAATAATTTGTATAAATTTTATTGACGCAGGTCTTTCCTGTGGCTCACAGTGGGCCAAATCCTCTCCAGAAATGCAAGGGCACAAAAATTGAAGTAACCAAAGCCTGAAAAAGAATATGCATATTCTGTGAATGAAGAATTATAGTAGAGTGCAGAAGTAATGTTTCCTATAAATTTTATTGGCGCAGGTCTTTCCTTTTGCTCACATTGGGCCAAATCCTCCCCAGAAATGTTAGGGCACAAAAAATTTAATAACCAAAGCCTAAAAAAATCAATACATTTTCTGTTAATGGAGAATTGTAACAGAGGACAAAAGTAATAATTCCTATAAATTTTATTGACGCAGGTCTTTCCTTTTGTTCACATTGGGCCAAATCCTCTCCAGAAATGTTAGGGCACAAAAAATTTAATAACCAAAGCCTGAAAAATAATATACATATTCTGTGAATGAAGAATTATATTAGAGGGCAGAAGTAATAATTCCTATAAATTTGATTGACGCAGGTCTTTCCGTTTGCTCACAATGGGCCAAATCCTCTCCAGAAATACAAGGGCATAAAAAAAAAATAACCAAAGCCTGAAAAAGAATATACATATTCTGCGAATGAAGAATTGTAGTAGAGTGCAGAAGTAATGTTTCCTTTAAATTTTATTGACGCAGGTCTTTCCTGTGCCTCACAGTGGGACAAATCCTCTCCAGAAATGTAAAGGCACAAAAAATTTAATAACCAATGCCTGAAAAAGAATATACATATTCTGTGAATGAAGGATTATATAAGAGTGCAGAAGTAATGTTTCCTATAAATTTTATTGACGCAGGTCTTTCCTGTGGCTCACAGTAGGCCAAATCCTCTCCAGAAATGTAAAGGCACAAAAATTTAATAACCAAAGCCTAAAAAAGTATATACATTTATGGTTAATAGAGAATTATAACAGAGGACAAAAGTAATAATTCCTATAAATTTTATTGACGCAGGTCTTTCCTGTGGCTCACAGTGTGCCAAATCCTCTCTAGAAATGCAAGGGCACAAAAATTTAAGTAACAAAAGCCAGAAAAAGAATATGCATATTCTGTGAATGAAGAATTATAGTAGAGTGCAGAAGTAATGTTTCCTATAAATTTTATTGGCGCAGGTCTTTCCTTTTGCTCACATTGGGCCAAATCCTCCCCAGAAAAGTAAGGGTACAAAAAATTTAATAACCAATGTTTGAAAAAGAATATGCATATTCTGTGAATGAAGAATTAGAATAGAGTGCAGAAGTAATGTATCCTATAAATTTTATTGACGCAGGTCTTTCCTGTGGCTCACAGTGGGCCAAATCCTCTCCAGAAATGTAAAGGCACAAAAAATTTAATAACCAAAGCCAAAAAAAGTATATACATATTCTGTTAATAGAGAATTGTAACAGAGGACAAAAGTAATAATTCCTATAAATTTTATTGACGCAGGCAGGTCTTTCCTGTGGCTCACAGTGGGCCAAATCCTCTCCAGAAATGCAATGGAACAAAAAATTTAATAACCAATGCCTGAAAAAGAATATGCATATTCTGTGAATGAAAAATTATATAAGAGTGGAGAAGTAATGTATCCTATAAATTTTATTGACGCAGGTCTTTCCTGTGGCTCACAGTGGGCCAAATCCTCTCCAGAAATGTAAGGGCACAAAAAATTGAATAACCAAAGCTGAAAAAGTATATACATTTTCTGTGAATGGAGAATTGTAACAGAGGACAAAAGTAATAATTTCTACAAATTTTATTGACGCAGGTCTTTCCTGTGGTTCACAGTGGGCCAAATCCTCTCCAGAAATGCAAGGGCACAAAAAATTGAATAACCAAAGCCCGAAAAAGAATATGCATATTCTGTTAATGGAGAATTGTAACAGAGGATAAAAGTAATAATTCCTATAAATTTTATTGACGCAGGTCGTTCCTTTTGTTCACATTGGGCCAAATCCTCCCCAGAAAAGTAAGGGCACAAAAAATTTAATAACCAATGCCTGAAAAAGAATATGCATATTCTGTGAATGAAGAATTAGAGTAGAGTGCAGAAGTAATGTATCCTATAAACTTTATTGACGCAGGTCTTTCCTGTGGCTCACAGTGGGCCAAATCCTCTCCAGAAATGTAAGGGCACAAAAAATTTAATAACCAAAGCCTAAAAAAGTATATACATTTTCTGTTAATAGAGAATTGTAACAGAGGACAAAAGTAATAATTTCTATAAATTTTATTGACGCAGGTCTTTCCTGTGGCTCACAGTGGGCCAAATCCTCTCCAGAAATGCAAGGGCACAAAAAATTAAATAATCGAAGCCTGAAAAAGAATATGCATATTCTGTGAATGAAGAATTAGAGTAGAGTGCAGAAGTAATGTATCCTATAAATTTTATTGACGCAGGTCTTTCCTGTGGCTCACAGTGGGCCAAATCCTCACCAGAAATGTAAAGGCACAAAAAATTTAATAACCAAAGCCAAAAAAGTATATACATTAAGGGTGGGATAGTGTTGTGTGAGATTTTAAGCAGCAATATTTGGAAGCGCTAGAACCGCTCATTTTGTGAGGTTGGTAAAAAAAGTGTATGAGCCAAAAAATGGGGGAGGTCGGATAGGATCTAGGGGTCGCTCATCGGGGTCAAAGTTGGGCGTAGAGGGGAAAAAATCCACAAAAAGCCCCAAAACTCCCCTGGTTTTGCTCCTAGAGGGGTCAAATGTGAGACCGGCCCCCATTATTTTTTCTTTCTGAACACTTTTGCCAAATATACCTAAGCCCTATCTCCAATCCCTAAGGGGGGTCCCATACAAAGGTTCAATTTTTAAAAAATCTTTCTTCTACCGCTTTAGCTGTCCTAGAAGTCACCCTAGAGGAATCAAATGTATTACCGACCCCAATATTTTTTCATCCCCAACATTTTCTTAGAGCATACCTACCCCCTATCTTCAATCCTTAGGGTGGTCCCCATACATTTTTTTTATTTTTTTTTTAAATTGTCATATTAAATCAGCTCCTACCGGTCCAATGGTGCCTCCTAGAGGGGTCATTATCAAGACCAACTCCCATTAATTTTTAGCCCCCAACACTTCTTCTGAACATACCAATTCCATATCTCCAATTCCTAAGGGGTCTCCCACACAAAACGACATTTTTGTAAATCTTGCTCCCACCGCTCTAACTATCGCAGGGGTGATCCTAGAGAAGTTAAATGTGTGACCGACCCCCAATATTTTTTCAGCCCCAACATTTTCCCCAAACAAACCTACCCTCTATTTTTAAGCCTTAAGGGTGTCCCCACACAATTTTTTATTTTTAAAATTTTTTTTTATAAAATTTGCGCCTACCGCTCCCACTGTACCTTTTAGGGGCGGGAAATGCAGACTGACCCTCATTAATTTTGGCCCCCTACATTTTTTCTGAACATACCTACGCCGTATTTTCACTTTGTAGGGGTGCTCCCCTGGGAAAAACTAAGTGTTTGAAACCAAATTCGGCAAAACGTCTGGACCAGGAGTGCTAATGTTTGCGCGTTTTAAAGAGCAGTGGGAAAATATAAAAGACAAACCGTACAGTCTTGGCATATAAGATGAGGAAGTGGCAGGCAACATACCACCTCAAGTCCAAACTGACATCAAGTTGTTTTGTTGGGCTCATATAAAAGAAAAGCAACCCAGAGACGACTAGAAGGAGTTTCTTGAAATTGTTTTATTATACCTTGGGGAAAATATTCCTAATAAGCATTTTAGCCCACCAGGACCCATCAGTCATGCTCGATGGATGGCAAAAGGCATATATTGCCTAAAAATGTTTTTGTTCCGAAAATATATCGGTTTGGCCAAAAAAGAATTAAATGCACTTCTTGATGTGACCGTTTTCATCATAACAATTTACGTAAAAGCTTGGTTTAGCGCTACCAAAGCAATAGAAGCTCCAAATAATGATTTGAATTTTTTGAAAGCGATTGCCAATTATGCTTCAATTGATAAGATTCTGTCGCAACGATTGGTCAAGAGATTCTGTGGACATCTCTGGTATCTCAGTGGCGAAGCTGTTGCTCTCACACTATTTGATCCGAATATCTCTTGTGAAATAATACGAAAAATGTCGAATGCAACTCGTATATTTGAAGAAGAGAAAGAGGAATTGGAGGAAGAGTTATCTGACTATGAGATGGACGAATCGTATAACGAAGACAGCGAGGATGAAGAAGACGATGATATCGGGGAAGAAGATGCCTCAGAGGATAGCGGCGACAGTGGCAACAAGGATTGTAATCCTCCAGTACATGTTGTTGGATTCGAAGGTGTGAAAAGAATTAACATAGCATCGAAACAAGTGAATCAAGAACTCATGAAAACTGATTTAAGCCACTACGTCACACCTGAGACTCCAAAATTTTTTGCACGCTTCGGAATAACAACAAATTTCATTGCTTCCGATCCAAATACTTGGGAAAATCGTCTGGACTACCAGCGAGCGCTGCAAATATTACGTAAATTACATGTTGTCAACGACGCTGCCGAAAGAGGCGTAAAATTAATAGAAGACTATAACAACGTGTTGTGCCGTAACGAGGAGGAAAAAATAGTTTTGCTTCAGGTCGTGGCCGAAAATCGGAAACAATATCCATCACACGATAAAAATAAATTAATTTGATTTATAGTTATATTATTTATTATTTTTTATTATTTTCAAGTTAAAAAAAATATTTTTTTACGCTTAACAAAAGTAACTATTAAATTACAAATTAAAGACCTCGGATTTCTCGATAAAATAAATAAAAAAATTGTGGGGTAACACCTTGAAGATAGAGGGTAGGTATGTTTGAAGAAAATGTTTTGGCTAAAAAAATAAATGGACAGGTCATACATTTGACTTCTCTACATACATTACTAATTTAGTTTTCCCCAGGGGAGCACCCCTACAAAGTGGAAATACGGCGTAGGTATGTTCAGAAAAAATGTAGGGGGCAAAAATTAATGGGGGTCAGTCTGCATTTACCGTTCCTAAAAGGCAGAATGGGAGCGGTAAGCGCAGATTTTATAAAAAAAAATTAAAAAATAAAAAAAATGTGTGGGGACACCCTTAAGGCTTTAAAATAGAGGGTAGGTTTGTTTGGGGAAAATGTTGGGGCTGAAAATATATTGGGGGTCGGTCACACATTTAACTTCTCTAGGGTCACCCCTGCGATAGTTAGAGCGGTGAGAGCAAGTTTTACAAAAATGTCATTTTGTGTGGGAGACCCCTTAGGAATTGAAGATATGGAATTGGTATGTTCAGAAGAAGTGTTGGGGGCTAAAAATTAATGGGGGTTGGTCTTGATAATGACCCCTCTAGGAGGCACCATTGGACCGGTAGGAGCTGATTTAATATGACAATTTAAAAAAAAATAAAACAAAATGTATGGGGACCACCCTAAGGATTGAAGATAGGGGGTAGGTATATTCTAAGAAAATGTTGGGGTTGAAAAAATATTGGGGGTCGGTCATACATTTGATTCCTCTAGGGTGACTTCTAGAACAGCTAGAGCGGTAGGAGCAAGATTTTTTAAAAATTGAACCTTTGTATGGGAACCCCCTTAGGGATTGGCGATAGGGCTTAGGTATGTTTGGCAAAAGTGTTCAGGGTGAAAAAATAATGGGGGCCGGTCTCACATTTGACCCCTCTAGGAGTAAAACCAGGGGAGTTTTGGGCCTTTTTGTGGATTTTTTCCCCTCTACGCCCAACTTTGACCCCGATGAGCGACCCCTAGATCCTATCCGATCTGCCCCATTTTTTGGCCCATGCATTTTTTTTACGAACCTCACAAAATAAGCGGTTCTAGCGTGTCGAAATCGAAAACTCGTGCACTATCCCACCCCTAATATACATATTCTGTTAATAGAGAATTGTAACAGAGGACAAAAGTAATAATTCCTATAAATTTTATTGACGCAGGTCTTTCCTGTGGCTCACAGTGGGCCAAATCCTCTCCAGAAATGCAAGGGCACAAAAAATTTAATAACCAATGCCTGAAAAAGAATATGCATATTCTGTGAATGAAAAATTATATAAGAGTGCAGAAGTAATGTTTCCTTTAAATTTTATTGACGCAGGTCTTTCCTGTGCCTCACAGTGGGCCAAATCCTCTCCAGAAATGCAAGGGCACAAAAAATTAAATAATCAAAGCCTGAAAAAGAATATGCATATTCTGTGAATGCAGAATTATAGTAGAGGGCAGAAGTAATGTTTCCTATAAATTTTATTGACGCAGGTCTTTCCTTTTGTTCACATTGGGCCAAATCCTCCCCAGAAAAGTAAGGGCACAAAAAATTTAATAACCAATGCCTGAAAAAGAATATGCATATTCTGTGAATAAAAAATTATATAAGAGTGCAGAAGTAATGTATCCTATAAATTTTGTTGACGCAGGTCTTTCCTGTGGCTCACAGTGGGCCAAATCCTCTCCAGAAATGTAAGGGCACAAAAAATTGAATAACCAAAGCCTGAAAAAGTATATACATTTTCTGTTAATGGAGGATTGTAACAGAGGACAAAAGTAATAATTTCTACAAATTTTATTGACGCAGGTCTTTCCTTTTGTTCACATTGGGCCAAATCCTCTCCAGAAATGTAAGGGCACAAAAAATTGAATAACCAATGCCTAAAAAAGTATATAAATTTTCTGTTAATGGAGAATTATAACAGAGGACAAAAGTAATAATTCCTATAAATTTTATTGACGCAGGTCTTTCCTTTTGTTCACATTGGGCCAAATCCTCCCCAGAAAGGTAAGGGCACAAAAAATTTAATAAACAATGCCTGAAAAAGAATATGCATATTCTGTTAATGGAGAATTGTAACAGAGGATAAAAGTAATAATTCCTATAAATTTTATTGACGCAGGTCGTTCCTTTTGTTCACATTGGACATTGTTCATTTATAGGATACATTACTTCTGCACTCTACTCTGATTCTTCATTCACAGAATATGCATATTCTTTTTCAGGCATTGGTTATTAAATTTTTTGTGCCCTTACTTTTCTGGGGAGGATTTGGCCCAATGTGAACAAAAGGAACGACCTGCGTCAATAAAATTTATAGGAATTATTACTTTTATCCTCTGTTACAATTCTCCATTAACAGAATATGCATATTCTTTTTCAGGCTTTGGTTATTTAATTTTTTGTGCCCTTGCATTTCTGGAGAGGATTTGGCCCACTGTGAGCCACAGGAAAGACCTGCGTCAATAAAATTTGTAGAAATTATTACTTTTGTCCTCTGTTACAATTCTCCATTCACAGAAAATGTATATACTTTTTCAGCTTTGGTTATTCAATTTTTTGTGCCCTTACATTTCTGGAGAGGATTTGGCCCACTGTGAGCCACAGGAAAGACCTGCGTCAATAAAATTTATAGGATACATTACTTCTCCACTCTTATATAATTTTTCATTCACAGAATATGCATATTCTTTTTCAGGCATTGGTTATTAAATTTTTTGTTCCATTGCATTTCTGGAGAGGATTTGGCCCACTGTGAGCCACAGGAAAGACCTGCGTCAATAAAATTTATAGGAATTATTACTTTTGTCCTCTGTTACAATTCTCTATTAACAGAATATGTATATACTTTTTTTTGGCTTTGGTTATTAAATTTTTTGTGCCTTTACATTTCTGGAGAGGATTTGGCCCACTGTGAGCAACAGGAAAGACCTGCGTCAATAAAATTTATAGGATACATTACTTCTGCACTCTACTCTAATTCTTCATTCACAGAATATGCATATTCTCTTTCAGGCATTGGTTATTAAATTTTTTGTACCCTTACTTTTCTGGGGAGGATTTGGCCCAATGTGAACAAAAGGAACGACCTGCGTCAATAAAATTTATAGGAATTATTACTTTTATCCTCTGTTACAATTCTCCATTAACAGAATATGCATATTCTTTTTCAGGCTTTGGTTATTTAATTTTTTGTGCCCTTGCATTTCTGGAGAGGATTTGGCCCACTGTGAGCCACAGGAAAGACCTGCGTCAATAAAATTTGTAGAAATTATTACTTTTGTCCTCTGTTACAATTCTCCATTAACAGAAAATGTATATACTTTTTCAGGCTTTGGTTATTAAATTTTTTGTGCCTTTACATTTCTGGAGAGGATTTGGCCCACTGTGAGCCACAGGAAAGACCTGCGTCAATAAAATTTATAGGATACATTGCTTCTGCACTCTACTCTAATTCTTCATTCACAGAATATGCATATTCTTTTTTAGGCATTGGTTATTAAATTTTTTGTACCCTTACTTTTCTGGAGAGGATTTGGCCCACTGTGAGCCACAGGAAAGACCTGCGTCAATAAAATTTATAGGAATTATTACTTTTGTCCTCTGTTACAATTCTCTATTAACAGAAAATGTATATACTTTTTTAGGCTTTGGTTATTAAATTTTTTGTGCCTTTACATTTCTGGAGAGGATTTGGCCCACTGTGAGCCACAGGAAAGACCTGCGTCAATAAAATTTATAGGATACATTACTTCTGCACTCTACTCTGATTCTTCATTCACAGAATATGCATATTCTTTTTCAGGCATTGGTTATTAAATTTTTTGTGCCCTTACTTTTCTGGGGAGGATTTGGCCCAATGTGAACAAAAGGAACGACCTGCGTCAATAAAATTTATAGGAATTATTACTTTTATCCTCTGTTACAATTCTCCATTAACAGAATATGCATATTCTTTTTCAGGCTTTGGTTATTTAATTTTTTGTGCCCTTGCATTTCTGGAGAGGATTTGGCCCACTGTGAGCCACAGGAAAGACCTGCGTCAATAAAATTTGTAGAAATTATTACTTTTGTCCTCTGTTACAATTCTCCATTAACAGAAAATGTATATACTTTTTCAGGCTTTGGTTATTCAATTTTTTGTGCCCTTACATTTCTGGGGAGGATTTGGCCCACTGTGAGCCACAGGAAAGACCTGCGTCAATAAAATTTATAGGAAACATTACTTCTGCCCTCTACTATAATTCTTCATTCACAGAATATGCATATTCTTTTTCAGGCTTTGATTATTTAATTTTTTGTGCCCTTGCATTTCTGGAGAGGATTTGTCCCACTGTGAGGCACAGGAAAGACCTGCGTCAATAAAATTTAAAGGAAACATTACTTCGGCACTCTACTACAATTCTTCATTCGCAGAATATGTATATTCTTTTTTAGGCTTTGGTTATTTTTTTTATGCCCTTGCATTTCTGGAGAGGATTTGGCCCACTGTGAGCAAACGGAAAGACCTGCGTCAATCAAATTT
>CAWUER010000644.1:0-16985 GCA_963921195.1 Pegoplata infirma | reverse complement strand
AATTGTAATTCGTAAAAGATCAATTGTAATTCGTAAAAGATCAATTGTAATTCGAAAAAGATCAATTGTAATTCGAAAAAGATCAATTGTAATTCGAAAAAGATCAATTGTAATTCGTAAAAGATCAATTGTAATTCGTAAAAGATCAATTGTAATTCGAAGATTCCAATTGTAATTCGTAAAAGATCAATTGTAATTCGAAAAAGATCAATTGTAATTCGAAGATTCCAATTGTAATTCGTAAAAGATCAATTGTAATTCGAAAAAGATCAATTGTAATTCGAAAAAGATCAATTGTAATTCGTAAAAGATCAATTGTAATTCGTAAAAGATCAATTGTAATTCGAAAAAGATCAATTGTAATTCGTAAAAGATCAATTGTAATTCGAAAAAGATCAATTGTAATTCGAAAAAGATCAATTGTTCTTTTACGAATTACAATTGATCTTTTTCGAATTACAATTGATCTTTTACGAATTACAATTGATCTTTTACGAATTACAATTGATCTTTTTCGAATTACAATTGATCTTTTTCGAATTACAATTGATCTTTTACGAATTACAATTGGATTCTTCGAATTACAATTGATCTTTTTCGAATTACAATTGATCTTTTACGAATTACAATTGGAATCTTCGAATTACAATTGATCTTTTACGAATTACAATTGATCTTTTACGAATTACAATTGATCTTTTTCGAATTACAATTGATCTTTTACGAATTACAATTGATCTTTTACGAATTACAATTGATCTTTTACGAATTACAATTGATCTTTTACGAATTACAATTGATCTTTTTCGAATTACAATTGGAATCTTCGAATTACAAATGGAATCTTCGAATTACAATTGGAGTATTCGAATTACAAATGGAATCTTCGAATTACAAATGGAATCTTCGAATTACAAATGGAATCTTCGAATTACAAATAGAATCTTCGAATTACAATTGATCTTTTTCGAATTACATCTGTAAATGGTGTAGTCAGTGCTTTTGACAATAATGTTTGTATTAAAAAGTGTTTTAGGATATGTTGATGGTATTCGGCCAAGTCAAATTTAATTTGTTTATTTGTTTTTTTCTACATATTAAAAAAAATATTTTGAATAATCATTAGAACAAATTTAATTCAGAGAATTCAAAATAAAAGGTGAATAATGACAGTGACTTCTTTAATAGCTAAATTATATAGTACATATTTCAAATGCCATACCACCGATATTGATTAATATAGATTTTTCTGCCCTCTTTTCACTATTTAACTAATCAATAAAAGCAATTAAGTGTATAGGACTACGTAGAATGTATTTTTATATAGAATACTACGTATTATAAGTATTTTAATAATATTATTACAATAGTGACACAACATACATACATCAAAGTCTGTCAATATTTACAAATACATAATATAGTACATTTATAAAATACTAGCTAACTCGCCCGGTACTTTGTTACCGGTTAGCTGTAACAAAAAAAAAAACATTTTTATTACTTCAAATTTTCACTAATTTTTATTTTAACCCTTTAAAAGCCAAATTTTTTTGGCTAGGAATTTCTTGACCAAACTTTGTGAAAATGTTGATCTATACTAAGGAAAACTTTTTTGTTGATTTCATTGGTCTACTGCGCCCTCTAGCGGAGATATATGCAATCAAACTTAAAACTTTCACATACAATATCTCCCGATCAAGTTAAATTTTTTTCAAAATTTTAATTTTGTATTTTTTGTACAGAAAAGTACTACACAACTCGCTTTCGAGAAAGCTTTTGCAACTATTATTCAATGTTTTAGCATTTTTTAACGTTTATTTTATTTTTTAAATTTTTTACGTTATTTGAAAAATTTCGATTATGCCAACAAATATTGCGTCTACCCCTTCGATTTGCAAGTTTATTTTTCGAAACACATATATCGTAAAGATAACCCTTCAATGATCATTCTTGTCCAAATAAAACATAAAAATGCTGTACGGTTAAATTTTAATGATTTTCTTAAAGACGTGTACACGGTTGTGTACAGTGGCCAGTAATGGGTTAAAATAAAAATTGTTATATTCGATCTTTAAAATATTATATTTTGAATGTATTTAAAGTAGTAAAAAACTATTTTTCCAGGGTTACCAAATATTATGTGAAAAATCAATTTCAATGCTTTTTTAACCATTTTAAAAATGATAATAAAATGAGTTCAAATCCATGTTATAAAAATGTGTTACAACCAGAGACCAAATATAACAGTTATATGTGTCTTTTTGATTTAAAAAAATCATTTAACGAATGTTATCTAAACTAAGTATTTTATATATGAAAAGACTTTTAGAGATGTCCCGTGTTAAAATTTGCAATAACTTTAATTTTTTGATTTTTATCATAAAAGTATATTATAACAGTTATTAAAAACTTTATTTTATACTCATTGGAGTTAATAACTGTCAATCAAAGTTTAAAAAATTTCTTTAAATCAATGATCAAAGTATTAGCTGTTAATAGGATTCTTTTATATGCGTTTATTTTAGTTTTATTTAAAAAACTCAAGTTTTTAAAGGCTCAAGGAGTTTTTAATGACAGTTACATATAAAAAATAAAAGTTTTTTATTTCTGTTATTTTAAACAGATATTTATATAAATCATTTCAAACTGTTACTTTAATTTTTATTTGAAAAACTATTTTAAAACAATTAAATTTTACTTTTTTCAATAAATCTCATAACAGTTATGGTCTCTGGTATTTTCTTGTTTCAACATAGCGGATGAGTAACAAGCAAATTACAAAATTGTTATTAAATTTATTATTCAAATGCGATTTTCTCGCAAAAAACCAAACATCTACATTACAAACAAGTAAGAAAGCTATATTCGGCTGTGCCGAATCTTTAAATACCCTCCACCAATGTAATGATTTAAAAAACAAAAAAGTTTGTTTTATTTATACCTCAGGAAATAAAAAAGTTACAAAAAGTGTACTTTCGGTACTTTAAATACAAGGTACTTTTTATAAAAGGTACTTTTAATGAAAGGTACTTTTAATGAAAGGTACTTTTTATAAAAGGTACTTTTTATGAGAGGTACTTTTTATAAAAAGTACTTTTTATAAAAGGTACTTTTTATAAAAGGTACTTTTTATAAATGGTACTTTTTATAAAAGTACTTTTTATAAAAGGTACTTTTTATAAATGGTACTTTTTATAAAAGTACTTTTTATAAAAGGTACTTTTGATAAAAGGTACTTTTTATTAAAGGTACTTTTTATAAAAGGTACTTTTTATAAAAGGTACTTTATATAAAAGGTACTTTGTATAAAAGGCACTTTTTATAAAAGGTACTTTTTATAAAAGGTACTTTTTATAAAAGGTACTTTCTGTAAAAGGTACTTTTTATAAAAGGTACTTTTTATAAAAGGTACTTTTTGTAAAAGGTACTTTTTATAAAAGGTACTTTTTATAAAAGGTACTTTTTATAAAAGGTACTTTTTTTAAAAGGTACTTTTTATAAAAGGTACTTTTTATAAAAGGTACTTTTTATAAAAGGTACTTTTTATAAAAGGTACTTTTTATAAAAGGTACTTTTTATAAAAGGTACTTTTTATAAAAGGTACTTTTTATAAAAGGTACTTTTTATAAAAGGTACTTTTTATAAAAGGTACTTTTTATAAAAGGTACTTTTTATAAAAGGTACTTTTTATAAAAGGTACTTTTTATAAAAGGTACTTTTTATAAAAGGTACTTTTTATAACAGGTACTTTTTTTAAAATGTACTTTTTATAAAAGGAACTTTTTATAAAAGGTACTTTTAATAAAAGGTACTTTTTATAAAAGGTACTTTTTATAAAAGTTACTTTTTATAATAGGTACTTTTTATAAAAGGTACTTTTTATAAAAGGTAAAACGGTACATAATTTTCAGAAAGTACTTGTTCCAGAATGTTTTATTTTACTAAAGGATCCTACATTCTAAATTTCAAGTTTGAATAACCATTATTTCAGTAAATAAAAAAGAGTACCAAAAGGAATTTATTACACATTTTACCCCAGTAGAATCAACATTGGCAAAACCCGAGCCTTAGTGAATCTTTATTCCGGAAGGTGAACCGACATTACAAATTTCAATTTACTAGTACCATATATAAGGAAATATAAAATGTAACAAAAGTACATATTTTTACCCTTTTTATCCTATTAGAAACATCATTGGCAAAAACCAAGCCTTATAGTACGTTCAGATTGGCATCGAAACCCCGTTTAACGAGGATTCGAGCCAAACCTCATTTGAAAATACGTATTTTCCCTCACAAATTTAAACCTTTTTGTAGTGAGGTTTCAACGAAAGTACGATCGAAACCGTATAAATTTCAAATTTTTTCCACTGCAGTGGAGTGTATAAAAAGAATTAGAAAAGAAAAAAAAAGTGGGATGATTTTTTGGCTTTTTTTAAAAACGGGAAATTTGAATACGAGTTCTGAAAATTTCTCAAAATAAAAATTTTTAATCGATAGCCCATAAAAAGATATAAAAGAATGCAAATTTTTGAGATTATTGTTCATTCCCGTTTAACTTAATAAATTTTTAATCAAGGAAACTCGACACAAGTTTTAACCTTTTTTTAATATTAAGCCACGCCTCCTAAGACTAGGTTTTGAAAAATTGCGAAACCAAAAACGCAATTTTCTAAGTTCTATCAATGCAATCTATTCAGAAATTCATGAGACACATGTTTTTCTGGTTTGGAATGTCTCATACATGAATTGTTGTTTTCTTTTCTTCTTACTAGTTATTTTAACCTTAACATACATTAATCAAATGCAAAGTAACACACTCATACATATGTATACTAATTGAAAATATTTGGGTCATTCCATGTCAAATCGGACACTTTTAATATTTTCCCAATTTGTTTACAGTTTTTATTACTCTTCGAAAACTCCTTCGTGGTAAATTTTCAGATTTTTTTGATGACCCGTTCAAAAGATATCGAATTTTTAAAAATTGGTAGTTTGTTCGTTTAATCAAACTTCTTTTACTCATAACTTCTTCAATAATGGTCCAAATTTAATTTTTTTTTTAAATTTTTTGTTTTTTTACGTACTTTAAAAAAAATCCCAAAAAATTCTTAAAAGCGCTCTAGTAAACGATTTTTAAGTTTTAAAATTTAAATCTCATTTTTGAAAATGTTTGTACTCTTCGATTTTTTTGAAATTTTTTTGTGTAAAACTTCTATTGATTCTACAAATTTTTTGCCCAGGAGGATCGTGGGATAACAATTATTACTATTTTTTTAAATTTTTTGAAAAAATTTTATTGTAATTTTCCAATCTTAAAATCATTTCTACTGCTCCAATGGTGAGTCATAGAGTGGTCCTTTATAAGACCGAACCCCCATTAATTTTTTCGTCTTAACATTTCTTTGGAACAAACTAATACCGTATCTCCAATTTCTAAGGGGGCTACCACACTAAACGACATTTCTTAAAATTTGCTCCAACCACTCTAACTGCCCTAATAGTGCCCTTAGAGCAACAAAATGTTTGATGGACCCACAATAATTATTTAGTCCAAACATTTTCTCTGAACACACCTACCCTCTATCTTTAACTATTAAGGCGGTCCCTATACATTTTTCTTTTATTTTTTGTAAATTTGTTTTATTTAATCAGCTTCTACCGGTCCAATGGTGCGTCCGAGAGGGGTCATTAGTGAGACCGACCCCCATTTATTTTTACCCTACAACATTTTTTTAAAACATACCTACGCTCTATCTCCACCCCCTAAGTAGGCTCCCATACAAATAACAGTTAGAGCAAATTTTATAAAAATATAATTTTGTATGGGAGCCTACTTAGGGAGTGGAGATATGGGAGCCTACTTAGGGAGTGGATACATTTAAAAAAAATGTTGTAGGGTAAAAATAAATGGGGTCGGTCTCACTAATGACCCCTCTCGGCCGCACCATTGGACCGGTAGAAGCTGACTAAAAAACAAATTTGCAAAATATAAAAAAAAAATGTATGGGGACCGCCTTAACAATTAGAGATAGAGGGTAGGTGTGTTCAGAGAAAATGTTTGAACTAAAAAAATATTGTGGGTCGGTCATATATTTTGTTGCTCTAAGGGCACTATTAGGGCAGTTAGAGTGGTTGGAGCAAATTTTAAAAAATGTCGTTTTGTGTGGGAGCCCCCTTAGAAATTGGAGATAGGGTATTAGTTTGTTCCATAGAAATGTTAAGACGTAAAAATTAATGGGGGTCGGTCTTATAACGGACCCTCTATGACGCACCATTGAAGCAGTAGAAATGATTTTAAGATTGGGAAATTACAATAAAATTTTTTCAAAAATTTTTAAAAAATGGTAATAATCGTTATCCCACGATCCTCCTGGGCAAACAATTTGTAGAATCGATAGATGTTTTACACAAAAAAATTACAAAAAAAATCGAAGAATACAAACATTTTCAAATGAGATTTAAATTTTATAACTTAAAAATCGCAAACTAGAGCGCTTTTAAGAATTTTGGTGATTTTTTTTTTTTAAAGTACGTAAAAAAAACAAAAATTTTTGAAAAAAAAAATTTTAATTTGGACCATTATTGAAGAAGTTATGAGTAAAAGAAATTTGAGTAAAGGAACGAACTACCTATTTTTAAAAATTCGATATCTTTTGAACGGGTCATCAAAAAAATCTGAAAATTTACCACGATGGAGTTTTCGAAGGGTACTAAAACTAAAAACTGTTAACAAATTGGGAAAATCTAAATAAAAAATGTTTCAAAGTGTCCGATTTGACATGGAATGCCCCATATACATTGTCACAAACAAAAGAACCTTTAAACCATTACCAATCAATAAAAAAAATGTAATACAATAGAAAAACAGTTATGGGGGAATTTGTAAGACACCTAATGATATTTACATTTTTACTTTAGGTACACACACACATACATATTTCTAAATTTCTATACATATGAACCATTAATGGAAATGTGTTAACACCACCCTAAACTATAATAAAAACTATAAATGACATTCACCATTGCCTTCAATAAAATGAGTTCTTTGTTGGTATTTAACTGTATAAGTTACCGGATGTAGCACGAAAGCGTGCTATATTCGGCAGTGTCAAATATTTAAATACCCTTCACATTGTTTTAATAATAAAGTAATATTTTTTTGTGTGATAACTGCATTTACAATACTCACATCAGATCACGTTAGTCTAATTCAGGGATGTTAAAGTTGGTACAAATGTACTTTTTTTGGTACATTTAGATTTTCAAAAGTACCGTGGTACTACCGCGACTCATTTGGTACAATTTTAAAATTTCCAATTTCTTTCTTTATAATTCAAAATATTAGTAAAAGACCCCAGCTTTTTTTAAAAATGCTCACAAGGGTTCTAATGCTAGACAGATATACACTATAAATGAGATTAATTTTTAGTTTTTACCCCTTGTTTTAAGTAGTTTTCAAATTTTTCTAAATTTTTTTACAAAAAAAGAAAAGGTAGACACTCGAGAAAAAAATTCTTACTCACATTTATCAAACAAAAAGTCGCAGAATTTTCCACAGAGTTGTCAGTGAGTTATTTATAGACAATAAATGGAGATAGTATTAATTGCAGATTTTGCAACCTTTCATATTTAGAAGAATTCTGAGATCTTGACACAATTTTCGTGTTTACACACTCCTTTCAAAAAATTCTAGAATTCTGAGAACTTTTCCTATAGATAGAGTATTGGATGATGAGACATTTTTCAGCAGAATAGATTTAAAGAAATTGTTCAAAAACGCCTCTGAAGGGTGGTTCAACCGAACTACCACTCTATTTTTTTTTTAGTTAAATGGTACCGTGAGGGTCCAAAAAGTACAATTTTTTTTGAAAGTTGGTACAAAATTGAAAACCCCATTTAACATCCCTGGTCTAATTACATTTCAACCAACTTTTACAGTGTAGCGTATGAGTGATATCATTAATAACACTCATACGCCATGTGTTAAAACAAAAAAAAAAAAAAAAAAAAACAAGTAAAAAAGTTAAATTCGACTTTGCCGAATCTATGAAAACCCTCCACAATGACTTTTTTTAAAGGATAGAACATTTTTTAACGTGAACAAAATTAAAAATTTTGATTAGAAGTATTTTATTTTAAGTGAAAAACTATTTTTTTGTCATTTACAAAAAAAAGAAAATTTTTTTTTTTTTTTTTTTTAAGTGTAAAACTTTTTTTGAGTGTACTAGTTTTTTTACTGTAAAAATATTTCTGAGGAATTGCACGTACGTATGTACACAACATATTGTAATTTTTGTAAAAAAAAAAACTAAATTTTTTGTGAGTGTAAAATTTTTTTTGAGTGTAATTTTTTTTTGAGTGTAAAATATTTTTCGAGTGTTATTTTTTTATTACACCAATGCTTTTAAAACTAATAAAGTTTAAAAAGCATTGCTTTAAAACTAAACAAGTTTGAAAAGCATTGTTAAGTTACCACCAATGCTTTTAAAACTTGTTTAACACGTGGCATTTATGATGAAACCAATGTGAAATTGAGGGCTTTGCTTATAACTTTTGAACCACAGGACCGATTGAGCTGAAATGCAATACCATACAGACCTAGTGAACGGCAAAGATACATTCCATGTTTAAGCAGTCTCATTATTGTCTTTCGAACCCTTGCCGAAATTTACTCTTTTGCTCATAACTTTTGAACCACTGGACTGATTTGGCTGGATTGTAATACCAACCTGACTAGGTAAATGGCCAACATATATGCCAAACTTCAGTAGCCTCTGTAAAGTCTTTCAGACAGACGGACGGACTGACGGATGGACTGACGGATGGACATCGCTAGATCGTCTTAAAATCGATCGAAGATCATGAATATATACACTTTATGGGGTCCTAGACCAATATTCGATGTGTTACAAACGGAATGACAAACTTATATATACCCTCTATCACTAGAGTGGAGGGTATAAAAACACTCACATATCAAATTATATTTGTTGACAATAAACCGCTGTAACTGAATATCGGGCGAAATATTTACATGGGGCCTAAGTCCAAAAATGGTCCGATGATAATCAGATTTGATAAGGGTATTAAAGTACGCGTTTAACATACACAAACAGAATTTTAGTTAAATATTTTCTATAATCATGAAATTTAAGAGATTTATGTGAAAATCGGGAAGGTGGTTTGTATGGGGGCTACTAGAAGAACTGGTCCAATTTTTTTGAAATTCGGAATGCTAATTTGTGTAGGTGAAACATGATGCTAAATTTCGAAAAGACACCTATTATAATGCGGTTATTAGATTAATTTGAGCCTAAACTAAAGAGGACCTAACTTGCCAATAGACGTATAACGTCTGAATTGGGAGCGTCCGTCATATCTCGATTTGTTAATAGGGGCACACCACAAGGAGGTGTTCTTTCGCCGCTTCTTTGGAACCTGGCATGTTGTCGCATATGCTGACGATGTCGCGATAGCGGTAAAGGGGAAGCATCTGCCAACATTGAGGGACATTCTTCAGGATTCTCTGAAAGATCTGTCTAAATGGGCAAGAGACTGTGGTCTAGGAGTTAATCCAAGTAAAACAGAGCTTGTTTTGTTTACAAGGAAAAATAAGATTCCTGCTTTTGATCCTATTTCTCTGGACGGCACTGAAATCACCTTCTCAGATGGAGCCAAGTATCTTGGAGTATTTTTAGATAGGAAGTTGAATTTCAGGCGTAACATTGAGGAACGGATGAGAAAAGCAACGATTGCTTTATATTCCTGTAAAAGGGCCATTGGAAAACGATGGGGTTTTAGCCCTCAAGTCGTTCATTGGATCTATACAGCAGTTGTGCGTCCAATTTTGCTGTATGGAATCATTGTCTGGTGGCCTGCTTTAGAAACAAAAGCGAACTGTGTCTTTATCACGAAGTTACAGAGAATGGCGTCGATGTGCATCACTAGTGCTCTTCGTACTACACCTACGGCTGCATTAGAAATCCTCCTTCACCTGATATCATTGGACATATTGGGTAGGCAGTATGCGGCTGCGTCGGCAATTCGACTTAATAGCACGCTGCAATGGAGGAGCAGCGATTGTGGCCATATTTAATCCGAATAATGGTGGATGTTTTTGCATTAAAAAAGATCAGCTTGTATAAAATATGATTTGATTTCATCCGAGTTTTGACCAGACATTGACATATATTAGTGGATCTAATTAGATCTAATTGAATAAAAACATGTAAAATCCTGGTGTTTTTTGGTTTGGGTTGAGACACACCACAGGTTCGGGTACGCTTCGAACCAGATAGGTGATATACATAACCCTAACAGGGAAATGTTTAGGAACATTTTAAAAAGTTTCTCATACTTTGCCTTAAAAACTTAGAAAATTGTTGGTTAAATGGAAACATATAGTGTTATATATGGAACAGAATAGGATATTTATAATTTTATATGAAATTATACAGAAAAACAAATTTTGTATTGACCCTCATATAATTTTATATAATTATATCAACCGTACACCAATTAATCCGAATCATGATTCAATTATATATGACTACATATGACTGCATTTAAAAATTTTTGAAAATATCTCACGCGATGCATAATCATATATGATTTATTATGTTTGCATCTGGTTATATATTGTTATATATGTTTATTTTTACTCGGGCAGATGGATCGAGGCTGCACGAACAAGTGGGCTTTGGAGTCTATTCGGAAGAGCTTGGGTTGAGCCTGGCTCGTAGATTGCCAGATCATTGCAGTGTTTACCAGGCAGAGATGCTGGCAATAAAGGAAGTGGCTGACTTGTTGAGCTGCAATGTCTTGTCTACAACCGCAGTCAACATTTATACTGACAGTCAAGCCGCGGTCAAGTCCCTGGATTCAATGTTTCTGAAAACAAGATCTGCCTTTAACTGCCGCACGTCTTTAAATGAGATGGCCAAGCAGTTTAACATACGACTCATATGGATCCCAGGGCACAGAAACATTCCAGGGAATTGAAAAGCCGATGAGCTTGCAAGACTAGGAACTACCTTACAGGTTCCAACAGAATTGGAATGTGTTGGTATGCCTCTAGAAACTTGCAAGCAAAACCTACGGCTTTGTTCTGCGACGGAGACTAATCAAAGATGGGCAAATGGATGGACATGTGAGACAACACGACTGATTTGGCCTTCTCTTAATCAGGGGCGCACAAGTGAGCTGATATCGCTTCCAAGAGGAGAGATTTCGACGGTGGTTTCTATAATTACCGGACACTGTCTTATACACTCAAAAAAATACGTTAGTAGATTTACTAATTTTTTTTTGCTAATGCTAGTTAGCTAACTTTTAGCAAATTTTTAGTTGAGATTAGCATGTTAGCAAAAAATTCTTGTAAACTTCATTTAGCACATTAGCAATTTTAAACAAACGTTGAACTAATTTCTTTTGCTAAGATTTGAAATTGAGTTGACAACATTTTTACAAGATTTTTTGCTAACATTAGCAAAAAAAAATGGTAAATTTTTTTTTATTTTCAGAAAACTTAAAATGGCTCTATCTCGGAAACTAAGCCAGATAGAGCAAAATGGAGGGCATTTTTGGTTCTTAGAATCTCCATACTTTCGCGGGTCCTCTTCACATGTGTGGACGCTAATGGGCCCTAACTTTGGATCCAAAAAAGTTAGCATTCTCGAAAATTTAAAAATGCTCCTATCTCGGTAAATATTGCCGACACAACAAAAAGTCCAGAAGCATTTTTGTAGCTCTCAATACGTAGAACAAGACCGCAAAATAGTCAAAAGCTCTCCGAGTAATATTTTTGAAGTTATCGAGTTTTTTAATTCTCAAGACCCCAGTGGTCCCCTATAATTACGTATCTCAAAAACTAAGCAAGGTAAAGCGAAACGGACACAAATTTTGGATCAAAAACTATGACGATTTTTAAGGAACCCAACTAGGTCTAGGCCCATCGGGGCCTGGACCTATCTGGTCCGAACCCAATGGGGTCCTCAAATGTATCAAAAAAAAAAAAAAAATTAGTTAACTAATTATTGGCAAAACATTTTTGCTAACTTTAGCAAAAAAATTGTGGGTTCAAAATCAGCAAATTTTCTTGTAGGTTTACAAGCTTTTTTTGCTTACATTACAGTTTTTTTTTTTTTGAGTTTAGGCAAACACGCAGAGCAGTTAAACGTGCCGTCGAATGACTTTTGCCGAAGTTGCATGGATGAAGAGGAGTTGGAAACTATCGAACACTTTATTTGCCATTGCCCGGCACTTTCTGGTCAGGAACTTGCTTCACTGGGATCTAGGGATCTTTCTGATTTGTCGGATGTCAAAATTCAACTTCTAAGGAGTTTCATAAGAAGCTCAAACTGGTTTAACAACAGGGACTAGTAGGGAAACCTATTACAGTCCCGTGGTATCACAATGGACCTCAGAGTCTACGTGTGTTGACGTAAAACGTCAGCAGCCACTTACAACCTAACCTGACCTTACCTAAAGAGGACCTTTATATGGGGGCTAGGTCTTAATATGGACCGATTTTTTTCAATTTGAATAGGCTTTGTCCTTGGGCCAAAAGAGGCTTAAGTTTCAAATTTCAAGTAAATTGATCAAAAATTGCGTGTTTACACCGTTTACATGGTCAGACAGAGAGACAGACGGACATCGCTAAATCGACTCAAAATGTGATTCATAGTCGATCGGTATACTAAAAAGTGGGTCTAGAACCAATATTTTAGGTAGTTACAAACATCAGCACAAACTCATTATACCCTGTACCACTGTGTGGTGTAGGGTATAAAAAATCGAAAATATTTTTTTAAATATCAATTTTTGTAAACAAATAAAAAATTTTAAGCAGAATATGTTATCAAGACCAACTAAAACCCTATTATGTGGGCTTATTAAAACTAAAAAAAATTAAACAATTTTTAGAGTAAGACCCCAACCAGCCTAAAATTTTTTTGTCATGGTCACTTTTGGAAATGAAATACTTGAAAAACCAAAATGAAACTTTTTGTCATTGATAAGCTAATCAAGCTAAATTATAAAAAAAATCTAAAATTTTTTTTTCATTGTGTGAACTATTTTTTTTTAGACCCAATGTTTAGGGCCAGTAGCGACCCCTATACCTTAATGAAAAATTCTGAAAAAATCACGTGTTATTTTCTCAAGGTGCTTAATATATATTCCGGGTGGCCCGTACAAAAATCCAACTTTTGCTTTTATGAACCACCCTAATATACGTTCTCCGGGAATAAGATTGCTTATTTCCGCGGAAGGTGTTTTAACTCTTTTATGATTTTACTCTTAAATAATTTAGTTTTGTTTTTTTCCAACTTTTTGATGAATTAAATTTTTATCATTCTTTTAATACTTTTGAGTTTTATTTGATTGCAAGCCAAACGAATTTTTAAGCAGTCCCAACCAACCATCCTTTATGTGAAATTGTGCTAACTGGGTCAATTTGGAGTGAACAAGTTAATTAAAATGCTACACATAATAAAATATTCTTTTTATGCATGCAAATATTTTTAAATCCCAGGATTTTTTTAATTTTTTTTTTTTTGTTTTTTAGAATCTACCAAATTGCTGTTATAAATTTTTTGGTCAAATGCATTTAAGTGACACTAAATGTCAACTACAAATTCTAATGAAACTGTTAATATAAAAAAATTGTCAGGCACTAGCTGTTTGTACATATGTTGCTGCGACAGAAGCATAACGGAAAACATAAAATTCAATGTAACTTGATGAGTTGAATATTGAAGTTGTTGTACATGATATATGTACTAGAATTATATCGTTAGCTGAAATACAAAACGGCCTAACTAACAAAAAAAATCAAAATCTGTATTTTGAACGATTCTGGTGCATTTATTAACCTACACGTCCTTACAAAAAGTTGGGGTCACATAATAAAAATTAACTATTTTATAGCCAAAAATTAAAAACATGTGAATTGCGAAATTGCCAATGATTTTTTTTTTATCATTTTGTGATTAATTTTGATAAAAATTAACAAAATATACGGCCTCACAAATTTTTAGCCCAATTCAATCAAAACCAACAAAGTTATTAACAAATTATAAAATTATTAAAACCCGTGTAAAAAAATAATTATATCAAAACATATCTCCTTTGATAAAAATATATATGGATCATATCTAAATGGATATAATCAGATCTACTGCATATGGGGCTTTCCAAGCCAAATCACTCACTTTTAGACCCGACCCCTTTCGATTTATTTTATTTTTGGATATGTTTTAGTACTTATTAAATGCAACTTCGACACCAATTTTCAGCCTTTTGTTCCAAGATGGTGTTGAGTAATCAATTTTTCAAAATGACGAATTTTTCAAAAAAATTAAAAACTTGAAATTTTCAATTAATTTTGACCAGTTAAAACTTTAAATATCTTAAAAAAAGTTGGACAACGTTTTGTTGGTATTAAAATGTAGTTTTAGAAAAAAAATATTAAAAAATTATTCGAAGTAATTATCACTTATTTTTTAACGTTTTAAAATTAAAATCGACTTTTTGAAAAAGTCCGAAACCTTCGATTTTTTTTAAAAAAGTCTAAAAGTTCTACTCTAAATTACGCAACTTTTAAGCCATAAATCGAGATGTGATCACAATTCGTTCTATTTTTTTTTTAATTTTGAAAATTACTCCTTATATTTTTTGACTCTGATTTATTTTGTATTGTCCTTAAAAAAAAAATTAAATTGGTAGATACTGACCCTAACTTACCCTAGATATATTCATTTCGAGGTAAAAATACGTCTCACAAACATTAACAACGATCGGACATGGGTAAGGCGTTCCGCATGGGCCTTGAAGTTTAGAAAGCGGATTACTAGGAAAAATATGGATTTTTTTCTGTTTTCTAATTTTGTTTGGTATTTTAAGTTAAGTTTAAATTCAAGTGGTTACAGAATTATAATACGAAGTAAAATGCCTCTCTAATAAGGCACCAAAAACTGAAATCGGTTGAAAATCAGCCAAGTTATTACAACTTCCCCAGACATCTAACGTATGGCAGACCACTTGATTAAGCAATACAATCCGATTTTCGAAATTCATTGAAATTTCGTACTGTAATAACATTTTTTTATTCTTCAAGTTCAAATGTATTTAGATGACAAGTATTTTTCATATTGTATTTTGCTAACATTTTTTAAATTAATGTTAAAAATGCCTGCATTTTCAACACCCTTTTGAAATCTCTATTTAAAATTTTTTTTTTTTTTTTTTGTTTTAAAATTTTAAAAACCAAAAAAATATTACACTGAAACATGAATAATGAAAAAATGTTATTACAGTAGAAAATTTCAATATATTTAAGAAAAGGGACTCGTATTCATTAATCAAGTGGTATGACACGCGCTAGATGCCTGGGGAAGTTGTATTAACTTGGCTGATTTTCAACCAATTTTAGTTTTGAGTACCTTATTAGAATGGCATTTTACTCTACATCATAATTCTGTAATCACTTGAATTAAAACTTAACTTAAAATATCAAAAAAATTAAGAAAACAGAAAAAAATTCATATATTTCCTTGTAAATCGTTTTTAAAACTTCAAGGACCATGCTAAACACCTTACCCATTTCCGATCGTCCTAAATTTTTGTGAGACGTATTTTTACCTCGAAGTGAATATATCTAGGGTAAGTTACGGTCAGTATCTACCGATTTATTTTTTTTGGATCACCATATAAAATAAATCAGAGGCAAAAAATAAAAGGTGCAATTTTAAAAATTTTTTAAAAAATAGAAAGAATTGCGATCACATCTCGAATTATGGCTTAAAAGTTGCGTAATTTAGAGTAGAATTTTTATAGTTTTTAAAAAAAAATCGAAGGTTTCGAACTTTTTTAAAAAGTCGATTATAATTTTTAAATGTCAAAAAATAAGTGATAATTACTTCGAATAATTTTTTCATATTTTTTTTCTAAAACTATATTTAAATACTAACAAAACGTTGTCCAACTTTTTTTTAAATATCTATATTTTTTTATGGTCAAAATTAATTAAAAATTTTAATTTTGTAATTTTTTTGAGAAAATCGCCATTTTGAAAAATTGATTACTAAACACCATCTCGAAATAAAAAGCTGAAAATTGGTGTCCAAGTTGCATTTAATAAATACTAAAACATATCTAAAAATAAAATAAATCGAAAGGGGTCGGGTCTAAAAGTGAGTGATTTGGCTTGGAATGCCCCATATATATTCATATCTGCTTCAGATATGTTTTGATCCGTAAATTGAGTCTATCTGGCATATATGGCATATATGATCAGACATTTTCAGATATGTTCATATAAGTAAAATTGTCAGATAGACTCAATTTACGGATCAAAACATATCTGAGTAGATATGAATATATATGAAATAGATCTGATTTGATATAATTATTTTGTTACACGGGAATGTAAGTTAGGGCCTTTTGCATTTTAGGTAACGATATGATTAAAGTTAGTTTATAAATACTGGCTGCAGTTTTCTGCATATTTGTCTATACATTTTTTTTGAATTTAATAATTTTTCTATGGGAAAAATGTCTTCGCCAAATTTTTTTTCTCTTTTTAAATTTTTTCTTAATTGTGTGTCAACTCTAACCTTCATGCATGATGGCTCATTTTTAGCTAATACTAATTTTTGGTGGTTACCAGAAATGTTCAATCTGTCTATCAATAGCTTATTTCGTCGTCATCACATCTAAATTTTAGACGAATCTTTGTGTATATGTGAATTTATTATAGTCGTCATATTTAGTGGGTTTTGTGTTGGTTTTCCGGCTAAAGAAAATCAAAACGACATCCATTAAAAAGCGTTGAATATTGACAAGGATAATGAAAATAATGCGATATGGACATGTCAATATTAAGTTTATGAATACTAAAAATAATATTTTGCTAAAATTAAACATGGTTGGGTGTGGGGCATGAGTTTGCGATGAATCAAGTATGATTTTAT
>CAWUER010000643.1:0-67561 GCA_963921195.1 Pegoplata infirma | reverse complement strand
AATATTTCGAATAAAATGAGAAAATGAATAGAACGCCATGTGCTCTAAGCCCTTCATATGTAATTTAGATCAAAGGTTGTTGTTTATTTTTATCAGAAATAATCCAAATATTTTTAAAAATAATGTGTGCAAATAATTAATGGGCAATTTTTCATGTCAAAAATTAATAGAAAACGACACAAAAAAACGTGTTTTGTTGCCAAATTTGTATAAAAAAATGTTTATTGGTGATTTCCTTAGATTTTTTCCCCATATTTAAATTGACATGTGCATTGTGTGCAAAATTTCAGGCAATATATCTGAAATTCGACACAAAAACTTTAAGTTAACTGGGCTTTTAACTTATACTATACACTATAACCGACCTCATTTAAGTATTTGTTTTATACAGGAAGAGATATACGAAAGTGTTTGATGTATGTTTGAAGTGCATTTATAGTTACCAGTTGGAAATTTTGTTTAAAAATCTAAATCATTTCACACTTTAATGTGAAAATTTAATAAAATACAAACACACCAATTTTGCAACATCTCGCGATTGCGATACGATTTTGCTGTTAACAGTTTTGTGACATCTTAACATGTAGAAATCAAACTGGGTTTAGACTTTTCTTGGACACTAAAATTCAAGCTAAAACTGGCTGAGGCTCACGGTGTCTACATCATTTCCAGCTGAATTTTAATAACAATAAGTTCTCAATTGCAAGAATTTTTTGTTGTTTTTATATACTTCATACGAGTTTTATTTTTTGTACTTATACACACATATGTATATTTGTTCTTTTTGTTACTTGCAAATTCTAGATTAAAGCCCAGAAGATGTTTTTCAATGAAAATCGAAATATCGGCAAAAAAAATAAATGATTATTAAATAAAAATAATAAATCTAAGACCTCGAGCTGGTATATTTTCTTTTATTAATATATTATTTAAAAGTTCGAACAAAATACAATAAAATATTTTTTTCATTTTTTAAGGGTAACTACCGGGCCCTAAACTTTGGGTATTAAACAAAATTTTACACAATCAAAAAATAAAAAATTTATATTTTTCCCTTTATTATGATTTAACTTGAATAACACCGCTCTACAAATCTAAGGTTTGTCGCTGCGTTTTGAACGAAACCAAAAAAAGTTTATAGGTTTTGGTTTCCCGATTCCAAAACGGTCACTCAAATTTTTTTATCACGTCACAATTTTAAGAAAATCGCGGTTAAAGTTTCAAAAAAGACCCATTTTGGCCATATTTAAGCGCCTATAAAATAAGATCCTGCGAATGACTTGATATCAAGCTCATTCGAAAGTGCGTAATTTTCTCTTTAAGACAAAATCATATTTTCTTGAAATTTTATTTTTTATAATGGTGAAAAAATCTTTACCCGGGTGAAAATAACCATGTATGTTCATACATGCTCATACATGCTCATACATGATTCCACGTATGATAGTATATGAACAATATATGGAAAGGTATGTCATATATGGGAGCATATATGAACATACACAAGTAATGTAATATTCCATATATGTAAATGTATGCAACTACGTGTAGGTAGATATGTCATACTCCTTCATATATGCTATGCATCTGCATAGCATACATGTCTTAAAAACAATTTTTTTAAAGGTGGGATTCGGCAGAACTTTGCAAAATTGGACGAAGTTCATGTATGGGTTCAGTCTGAAAAAGTCGTTCGGTTGGACAATAATGTATGATCATTATTGTCCATCATCAAGATTGATTATAATTTTTGTATTCTTTAGGCAAATATGAACGGCACTAACGTAAACAACCAAATTTAGAAGAAAATTCGAACACTCTGACGGTATTACTGTCAGAGCTGCGAAGGATTTCATCCTTTAATAAGATTTGGTGTTCTGAATTAAACTTTAAAGATTGCATTCCCCAATCACAATTTATTGAATGAATTTACATTTGATTTTAAAATATAGAATGAATTCGGTTTCTTTTTCGATCGACTTTGAAATTGAATGCGTAAGTTTTTATAAATTCGATTTTTAAAAGTCTCATGAATAATAAATAAATGAAATAAAGAATGCATTCAGTTTTTAAAATTCTTATAAACAAGAATTCGATTTAATAGTAAAAATCGAATCCATTCCAAGAAATATTGATATTTAAAGATAATTGTATTCAGTGACTATAAAAATCGAATGTATTTTATTTGTGAATTCATTCGAAAAGTGGTTAATTCTTCGAAGCTTTGATTAGCCTAAAGTATCATAAAGTCCAAAGTATATTTTTAAAATATTCGTTTTAAAATATTCGTTAGTTTTTATTAAAATATCAGTGTCATAAATTAGTACAAATGATTTATATTTGAAAAAATTTCAATTAATAGACGTTTTATGGAAAAAATACAAAAAAACATTTTACATACAAATTCATGTATGACCAAGTATGATCATTAATGTACATGTACCCTCAAATTACGGATATGCACTTGTATGGACATCCATATATGCATCATATATGAACATACATGGTCATTTTCACCCGGGTAGCCACAAGTGCTTCAAATCTAATATTTACGTGTGTATTTGTATGGAAATTTGTTCAAAAACACTGTGTAAATAAATTAAATATTTATAAAATGGAATGTTTTTCGTTAATGATTTTTTACCTTTTTAAAAAATTAAATTCCAAGAACATTTTATCTTGTTTTATAGAGAAAAACACATACTTTTGAATGAGCTTGATACCAAGTCAATAGCATGTCAGGATCGTATGTTATAAGCTTAAAAAAAGGGTCCAGCCTTTTTCAGCACTTTAAACGCGAATAACTCAAAATCCTGACGTGATAGACATAATTGGGTTGCGGATTTGGAATCAGCGCAACAAACACTACCTAAATCACTTACCAGAATACAATACGCATTTTCATGTTGAGCTGTGTAATTTATAAAAGAATAGTTTTATTTTTCGGCGGACCTAGAGTGGACGCTTCTTTTTTTTTTTTTTAAATATCAATTCTTGGTTTTCGCCGCTACTGAATGTTGTTTCAGAAAAAAAAACAAAAACAAAAGTTGTGAGCAAAAGACTGAATTTCGGCCAGGGGTTTTTCGTGAATTCACGAGATAAAAAACACGCTTACTTTCGAAAGATAATTCTGAGGATGCTTGGCATATATATTTGTCGTTCCCCTGGCCTGGTTCGTATTGTATTTCAGCCACATCGGTCTAGTGGTTCAAAAGTTATTAGCAAAACCGTGAATTTCAGATTAGTTTCACCTTAAATGCACGTGTTGAAAACCCGTTAAACATGCTTTAAAAACATTGGTAAGTCACAAAAATATTTTACAACGTATTTTTGTCACTCAAAAATCATTTTACACTAAAAAAATAAAATACACTCGAAAAAAATTTTACACCCAAAAAAAAAATTAGTAAATTATTTTTTTTTTTTTTCAAAAATTACTTAAAAAAAGTTTTTTTACACAAAATAAAATATTTCTAATCAAAAATGTTATTTTTTCACGCTAAAAAATGTTATTTTTTCTTAATAGATAAATTTTTTCTTTTAAAAACCCTTTTTATACCATACACCACTCTGTGGTACAGTGCATATGTTTGTAACTACCCGAAATATTGGTCCTAGACCTACCTTCAAGTATACTGATCGACTCAGAATTACTTTTTGAGTCGATTTAGCGATGTCCGTCCGTCCGTCTGTCCATCCGTCTGTCAATCTATCGGTTTAAGCACGATACAGGTCCCAATTTTCCATCAATGTACTTGAAATTTAAAACTTAAGCATCTATTGGCCCAAGGACGAAGCCTATTAAAATTGGAGAAAATCGGTCCATGTGAAAACCTATCCCCCATACAAACGCCCCCTTTGGATTCTGCTTAGATGACTCTAATAACCGTATTATAATAGATATCGCTTTGAAATTTTGCAGGTAATAAAATTGTATGCATAAATCATCACTCCAAATTTTAAACGAATCGGTTCAGTCCTTCTGGTAGTCCCCATTCAAACCACCCTCCGAATATTCACATAATTCCACCAAAATTCATAAAGATGGAAATATTTGATAAAAATTTTATTTTTAGGTATTAAACATGTACTTTAGTAACCTAATCAAATCGGAATATAATTGAACCATTTTTGGACTTACAATTAGTCCCCCATATAAAAATTTCGACCGATATTCAGTTAAATCGGTCTATTGACAAAAAATAAATCAATTCCACTAAAATTTGATCTGTGTGTGTTTTCTACACTAAATAAAAATCAACAAAAGACGGATCCAATCGGTCCATGTTTGGACTTGGGACCCATTTTCGAAAAATACTGGTGTAGGGTATCATATGGTCGGTCTTGACCGACTACAACTTTCTTACTTGTTTTATTTTGATTTTACAGGTTTTTAATGTTTACAAGATAACAATAAAATGCGACCCAATTTTATTGTTATCTTGTAAACCTTAAAAGCCTGTAAAATCAAACTAAAACAAGAAAAATAAAAATAACTTGTTATACGTTATATTTTTTTGTTCAATTTCCAATAGGTACTTTTACTATTCCATTTACAAATGTCAAATACTTATATGTACAATGTACATTAGAGTGTCCCTTATTTTGGAAAGACGGTACCCCCTCATTTTTTTCCTTTTGACTAAAAAATAACTCAGGAAAAATTTTACGCCCCTACGACCAAGCCTTACCTACGCGACTGGGCTGTAAAGAGCGGGGCCTTAAAAATCATTTTTCCATACAAAGCAAAAATGCATTTTTTACCCTATTTTAGATCACGATAAAGATGTCACAGATAGGAATAATATTTTTTTTATGAAAATATATCCTTAAAAGCAACAATTCAACTAAAACGGTTGCTTGTCAAAACTAAAAAAAAATATTTTTTAAAAAATTTTTACTGTAGGACCCCAAAAGCTCAAAATTTTTTACAACTGAAAGCCTCATCCCACCAAAATCAAATTTTTTGTCGTGAATAAGCTAATCAAGTAATATTATAATTAATAACAAAAAAATTAAAAATCAAAAAAAAAAATTTTTGGTTTGTATGGAAAAATTATTTTTAAGGCCCCGTCGCGTAGGGAAGGCGTGGTCGTAGGGGCGTAAAATTTTTCCTGAGTTATTTTTTAGTCAAAAGGAAAAAAATGAGGGGGTACCGTCTCAACATTTCCAACATTTCCAAAATAAGGGACACTCAAATGTACATGTATGCACTTGCATGCATTAAAATCTTACAAATACTGATATTATGAATGAAAAAGCTTTAAATGCATTTCGAAAACATGTGGGTCACGCATTATGCATTTCCGTTAAAATGGATCTTTTATATCTATGAAAAAACTTCAAATAAGTAGATTTAGTCGGAAACTTGAATATAACATACATATGTGAATACTTAGATTTAAAGAAGAATAGAGAATAGAGAATTAAAAACAAAAAAAAATAGTAAACTGAACTTAACCTATTTGAGACCATTTACTCGCATGAGGGCAACTACGAGTTGGAGATTGGCTTTAAAAAATAATCCTAAAATTAAACAAAATTTTCAATAGTCGAGAAAATAAATTTTGTTTCTTATTTAAAAATTTTAGAAATATAGCCAAATTTGAGAACTGCATTTTTTTGGTTATTAATTTTTGCTTAAGGGGGGATTAAACAAAAAATGTAGCATTAATGTGGCCAATTTTTATTCAGCTACAAAAAAATAAATACGCAAAATTTTTTTGATTCTGTTGTTTTCCTATTTGAAAGATAAATTATTTTAATATTTTTAAAATTTTTTAACACAAACTTTGGTCAACCAGAATTGCCATGGTTGCAACTCAATTGTAGAATGTTTTTTTTAAAGGACAAAATCAGCTGCAGTTGTACAGCAAAAACTACTGGACCGCTTTTGATGATTTTTTTTTTATTTGTAATTATAATATTCTCTAAGTAGTACTTATTGTGGCAGTTTTTTTAAAATTTTGACCTAATTATTTTTTTATGAAAGAAGAAAAGTAAATTTTTAAATTTTTTAAATTTATATTAGCATACTTTCAATACAAATCAAAATTTTTAAAAAAAATGGCAATTTCATCAAAATCGGTTCAATAGTTTTTGTTGTACAACTATAGCCTATTTTGTCCTTTAAAAAAAGCAAGTTACAATTGATTGGAAACCTTTAATATTAATTTTAAACATTTATTTTTAATTTTAAATTATTTTCTATAGAAATATAAAATAAAAATATTAGAAAACTTTAAGATTTATTTTAAACTTATCGCATAATGATACTCTGTTTGACGTTTCATACATTTTTCGAGGCTTTCTCATATGGTATTTTTTGTTCATATAAGGGTTAATAAAGGTTTTTAGTGAGTGTCAACAAATTTTAAATGGAACAAAGCTTAAAATAAAAAAATAATCCTTTAAAAATGTTAAAAATGCATTAGGCCACTGCTAAAAGGAAACTAAATGGAAAAATTGCAATGAAGCATTAAGTATATGAGTATTAAGGTGGAACGAAAAATGAGTTGTCGATTTTCTTAGAGTGCCAGGCAAATATGCTTTTGTTTTGATTTATCGACCACAACAGCTAGAAGCTTAAAATTTGGAAAGTCTCAGATTCTGAGAAATTTTTAGTAAAAAAAAGTCTCAGATTCTGAGACATTTTTCCTATGGAAGAAGTCTTAGATTCTGAGACATTTTTCCTAAAAAAAAAGTTTTAGATTCTACGAAATTTTTCCTATAGAAAAGTCTCAGATTCTGAGAAACTTTTCCTATAGAAAAAGTCTCAGATTCTGACATATTTTTGTTTAAGAAAAAGTCCCAGATTCTGAGACATTTTTTCTATAAAAAATGTCTCAGATTCTGAGATATTTTTCATATAGAAAATGTCTCAGATTCTGAGACATTTTTTCAATTGAAAAATTCTCAAACTCTGAGACATTTTTCGTAAGGAAAAAGTTTCAGATTCTGAGACATTTTTCCCATAGAAAAAGTTTCAGATTCTTAGACATTTTTCCTATAGAAAAGTCTCAGATTCTGACACATATTTCCTATGAAAAAAGTTTCAGATTCCGAGACATTTTTCCAATAGAAAAAGTCTCAGATTCTGAGATATTCTATAGATAAATCTCTCTCTCTAAAAAAGTCTCAGATTCTCAGACATTTTGCCTATAGAAAAAGTCTCAGATTCTGAGATATTTTTCCTTAGAAATAGATTCAGATTCTGATACAATTTTCCTATAGAAAAAGTCTTAGATTCTGAGACATTTTTCCTACAGCAAAGTCTCAGCTTCTGATACATTTTTCGTACAGAAAAAGTCTCAGATTCTGAGACATTTTTCTTATAGAAAAAGTCTCAGATTCTGAGACATTTTTCCTATAGAAAAAGTATCAGTTTCTGAAAAATTTTTCTTATAGGAAAAGTCTCAGATTCTGAAAAGTTTTTCTTATAGAAAAAATCTCGATTGTAAAACATTTTTTCAGATTCTGAGACATTTTTGCTAAAGGAAAGCATCAGATTCTGAGACATAGTTCCTATGAAAAAACAATCAGATTCTGAAACAATTTTCCGATAGAAAAAGTCTCAGATTCTGAGATATTTTTCCTGCAGAAAAAGTCTGCATATATGAAAAAATTTTCAAAATTGGTTCAAAACTTTGACTTCTTTTGCAAATATTTATGGATTTACTTAATGGATATGGGATTTTAATCCGGGTTCTTTTTATTGAAGTGTCTACTTTTATGCATCTAGAAATCGAAAATATGTGCATATAATATGCATCTAAAAATATAAATAATGCACTTTAATCTTAACAAATATGCATTTAAAAATTATTGTTTTTACAAAAAAAAAGTAGGTTTGTCAATATAATTTAAATTTTGTCAAATACCTTAAGGCCCTCGACATTTCTTAAGAGCGGTATTTTTGAGTGGATACAGTTTTTTATAACTAAAATTTTTTTTTATTCAAACCTTTTGTGATAAAAACCTTTTTAATTGAACAAATTTACTTGAGAAGTTTTTTTCTTTGAGTAACAAATTATTTCTGGAGTAAAAAATTTTATAAAAAAAAATTATAACAGTAAAATATCTTTTTAGGACCAGTAAAGTCCTAATATTAAATATGTATTTTGTTTTTTTCAAAATATTTTTTAAATGTGTTTAAAATTTTTTATATTTTTTTATCGAAATTTTCACATTCTGATTTAAAAAAAATGATCTTAAAGACACTCTGACTTGACTCTAAGCAAAATCCAAAAATCTATTTTTCTGTAGCAAATTTTAATTTCGAAGAAATTTTATCCTTTAGATTATTAAAATGTATCAGAATAGGAAAATTAAAAATAGAAAACATTTTTCAGAATCAAAAACTTATACTTCCAGAAGAAATTTTCTACAAGAAATTACTCAAAATATGATTTCTGTAAATAAATATATTTTTTTTCATAGGTAGGTTTTGAATTTTCCTAAGAAAGTTTTGATAAAATATTGAAAAAAGTCTAATTTATATGAAAATATTCAAAAATATGCATTTATACCAAAATATGCAAAAATATGCAACTAAAAATCGATGCCATTTTATTGCAAATTTATTGATTTGGATAGATATTTAAGTTATGCTATATTTACAATGCTGAATAAAAACATGCACTTTCATGAAAGTACTTGCCCTACTTATAACGATATAACCATAGAAAGGACATTTTGAAATTTCTTATAATATCCTGATGGTGTCCTTGATCGTTCCGAGTACGGATTTCTTGTAAAAGATAGGTAAGTTTTATACCCTCCACTCTAGTGATAGAGGGTATATCGAGGGCCTATATTCAAAACCCTCTATCTAAAAAAACACAACTTTTCAGGAGAGCCAAAAAACTGTTTATTTCGCGTATTATTAGAGTAATTAAAATTCGATATTCTACAATATTTTTTTTAAATCAACTACTGAATCTCACATATGATTCGTTTTTAAAATTTTGCACTATTGGGGGTTTTAGAGGATAGATAGAGGGTTTTGTTTCTCAAAAATATTAAGTACATGAATGAAAATGATCAGATAGAGGGTTTTGCATTTTAATAAAAATTGATAATTATGATTTTCATTTTTCGGCTTATAAAAAATTCCGAAATCGCGGTTTTGGTCCACAGATGCGAATTTTTAAGACAAAAATTATTTTTTTATCGAATTCGTCTCAAAAGTTGACAAACTGTTGAGTATGTTATGTAAAAAATAGTAAAAAACTTAAAAACGCGATTTTGGTCCACAGATGCTGATCAGCATCGGGATTTTTAAGATTAAAATTTTTGTTTCATAATGTACACAAGACATCCAAATTTTGAGCCATATTTTTCAAAAAAGTCAAACAAGAATTTTCAGAAAAAATTAGCATCAGTGGACCAAAATCGTGGTTCTGGAATTTTGTTGACAAATTCATGTGCAGCATACAAAAATTAGTATGAAAACATGTAATGCATGATGAAATTATTCAAAAAAAATATTTATGAATTATATATATTCGATTAGAGTTTTATTCTAGTTCGAGGCCCAAAAATATTTCTATTTATGATATTGTCATAATAGAGTATTTGTAATTTATTGCTTTAAAAAAGTTACTATCTCATAGTATGTCTGTACTGATCAGTTTCATCCCCACTAAAGGAATCTTCAGCAGACTTTAGAGAATCATCGTTGGTCAATCAAACATCAAACCAGACATAATATTTGATATATTTCCCAAGTTATATGAGAAGTACTATTATAAAGGTCCGAAATCTGTTTTCCAACAAAAATAACTCTTTTAAAGCAAAAATTGTATATATAAAATCACCGTCGGTAACTATTAATATATGTGTTGCTGTTATTTTACAATAACAACAGTGCCTAACCAAACAATAGTGTTGGTAGGATAAGTCGTACTAAACTTTGTGTTAAATGTTGTTTTTTTATTTTTAGTACCAAAAGGTACATAAAAATAAAATGTATTTATTCGGCCTTTATATATGTATATATATTCGATTAGAGTTTTATTCTAGTTCGAGGCCCAAAAATATTTCTATTTATGATATTGTCATAATAGAGTATTTTTAATTTATTGCTTTAAAAAAGTTACTATCTCATAGTATGTCTGTACTGATCAGTTTCATCCCCACTAAAGGAATCTTCAGCAGACTTTAGAGAATCATCGTTGGTCAATCAAACATCAAACCAGACATAATATTTGATATATTTCCCAAGTTATATGAGAAGTACTATTATGAAGGTCCGAAATCTGTTTTCCAACAAAAATAACTCTTTTAAAGCAAAAATTGTATATATAAAATCACCGTCGGTAACTATTAATATATGTGTTGCTGTTATTTTACAATAACAACAGTGCCTAACCAAACAATAGTGTTGGTAGGATAAGTCGTACTAAACTTTGTGTTAAATGTTGTTTTTTTATTTTTAGTACCAAAAGGTACATAAAAATAAAATGTATTTATTCGGCCTTTATATATGTATATATATTCGATTAGAGTTTTATTCTAGTTCGAGGCCCAAAAATATTTCTATTTATGATATTGTCATAATAGAGTATTTTTAATTTATTGCTTTAAAAAAGTTACTATCTCATAGTATGTCTGTACTGATCAGTTTCATCCCCACTAAAGGAATCTTCAGCAGACTTTAGAGAATCATCGTTGGTCAATCAAACATCAAACCAGACATAATATTTGATATATTTCCCAAGTTATATGAGAAGTACTATTATGAAGGTCCGAAATCTGTTTTCCAACAAAAATAACTCTTTTAAAGCAAAAATTGTATATATAAAATTACCGTCGGTAACTATTAATATATGTGTTGCTGTTATTTTACAATAACAACAGTGCCTAACCAAACAATAGTGTTGGTAGGATAAGTCGTACTAAACTTTGTGTTAAATGTTGTTTTTTTATTTTTAGTACCAAAAGGTACATAAAAATAAAATGTATTTATTCGGACTTTATATATGTATATGGGGCATTCCATGCCAAATCACTCACTTTTAGGCCCGACCCCCTTCGATTAATTTTATTTTTGGATATGTTTTAGTACGTATTAAATGCAACTTGTAGCCAAATTTTCAGCCTTTTATACCAAGGTGGTGTTGAGTAATCAATTTTTCAAAATGGCGATTTTTTCCAAAAAATGAAAAAATTTAAATTTTCAATCAATTTTGACCAGTAAAAAATATAGATATATTAAAAAAAGATGGACAACATTTTGTTGGTAGTTAAATGTAGTTTTAGAAAAAAAATATGAAAAATTATTCGAAGTAATTATCACTTGTTTTTTATCGTATAAAAATTAAAATCGACTTTTTGAAAAAGTCCGAAACCTTCGATTTTTTTTTAAAAATGTCAAAAAATTCTACTATAAATTACGCAACTTTTAAGTCATAATTCGAGATGTGATCGTAATTCGTTCTATTTTTATTCAAATTTTGAAAATTGCACTTTTTTTTTTTTGAGTCTGGTTTATTTTATATGGTGCTCCAAAAAAAATAATTTGGTAAATATTGACCGTAACTTCCCCTAGATATATTAACTTGGGTGTAAAAATACGTCTCAAAAAATTTTAGGATGATCGGACATGGGTAAGGCGTGCCGCATCGGCTTTGAAGTTTGAAAATCGGATTACAAGGGAAAATATGCATTTTTTTCTGTTTTCTTAATTTTTTTGGTATTTTAAGTTAATTTTGAATTCAAATGGTTACTGAATTGAAATGTAGAGTAAAATGTCTCTCTATTAAGGTCATAAAAACCGAAATCGGTTTAAAATCAGCCAAGTTATTACAACTTCCCCAGGCATCTAACGTGTGGCAGACAACTTGATTAATCAATACAATCCGATTTTTGAAATTCATTGAAATTTTCTACTGTAATAACATTTTTTTATTCTTCAAGTTCAAATGTTATTAGATGACAAGTATTTTTCATATTGTGTTTTGCTAACATTTTTTAAATTAGTGCTAAAAATGCCTACCTTTTGAAATCTCTATTTTAAAAAAAAAAAATTTTTTTTTTGTTTTAAAATTTGGAAAAGTCAAAAAAATATTACACTGAAACATGAATAATGAAAAAATTTTATTACAGTAGAAAATTTCAATAAATTTAAAAAAAGGGCCTCGTATTTTTTAATCAAGTTGTATGGCACACGCTAGATGCCTGGGGAAGTTGTAATAACTTGGCTGATTTTCAACCGATTTTAGTTTTTAGTACCTTTTTAGAAAGGCATTTTACTCCACATCATAATTCTGTAATCATTTGAATTAAAACTTAACTTAAAATACCATTTTACTCCACATCATAATTCTGTAATCATTTGAATTAAAACTTAACTTAAAATACCAAAGAAATTGCGAAAACAGAAAAAAAATCATATTTTTCCTTGTAATCCGTTTTTTAAACTTCAAGGACCATGCTAAGCTCCTTAGACATGTCCGATCGTCCCAAATTTTTGTGAGACGTATATTTACCTCCAAATGAATATATTTAGGGTAAGTTAGGGTCAGTATCTACCATTTTTTTTTTTTGGAGCTCCATATAAAATAAATCAGAGCCAAAACATAAAAGGTGCAATTTTAAAAATTAAAAAAAAAAATAGAAAGAATTGTGATCACATCTCGAGTTATGGCTTAAAAGTTGCATAATTTAGAGTAGAATTCTTATAGTTTTTTACAAAAAAATCGAAGGTTTCGGACTTTTTCAAAAAGTCGATTTTAATTTTTAAACGTCAAAAAATAAGTGATAATTACTTCGAATAATTTTTTCACATTTTTTTTCTAAAACTACATTTAAATACCAACAAAACGTTGTCCAACTCTTTTTGAAATATCTATATTTTTTACTGGTCAAAATTGATTGAAAATTTAAATTTTTTCATTTTTTGGAAAAAATCGCCATTTTGAAAAATTGATTACTCAACACCACCTTGGTATAAAAGGCTGAAAATTTGGCTGCAAGTTGCATTTAATACGTACTAAAACATATCCAAAAATAAAATTAATCGAAGGGGGTCGGGCCTAAAAGTGAGTGATTTGGCATGGAATGCCCCATATATATTCGATTAGAGTTTTATTCTAGTTCGAGGCCCAAAAATATTTCTAGAATAAAACTCTAATCGAATATATATACATATATAAAGGCCGAATAAATACATTTTATTTTTATGTACCTTTTGGTACTAAAAATAAAAAAACAACATTTATTTATGAATTAATTATTTGAAAAGATAGAGGGTTTTGCATTCAGAAAAATTAATTGTGTAAGAGATAGAGAAAACCAAAAATGCAAATAAAATAGCAAAAAAAAATATTTTTGTTCTGAATTTTGCACCATAGATGTGGGCCGTTTTACTGAATATTTTGCCATCAAAAAGTCATTTTCGTGAAAATGGAAGATAGAGGGTTTTGAATATAGGCCCTCGATATATAAGATTGTCATTCCGTTTGTAACTCATCGAAATATCGGTCTGGGACCCCATAAAGTATATATATAATTGATCAGTGATCGATTTTAAGACATTCTAGCGATGTCCGTCTGTCCGTCTGTCTGTCTGTGGAAATGGTGATCACGGCCAAAGTATTACACGGACATGACTGAAACGTAACGTATTTATTGGAAGTTTGGTATTGCATTTGAGCAATATCGGTTCAGCGGTTCAAAAGTTATGAACGAAAATGTAAGGACACCTCAAATATTTTAGTGCATTCAACATAACCTAAAAATACAAAATGCTTTAATTCGGCTGCGGGTTGACATATGTGAACAGAATTGAACACCGAATGGTATTTAAACAAGTGCAAACATATTTTTTGACAAAAAAAAACAAAATCGCGGATTTTTTTTTCCTATTTTGTTTTTTGCGGAATTTTTTTTTTCAAAATTTTTTTTTCCAAAAGTAATTTCCTTTTAAATTAAGTTTTTTGCAATATTTTTTTTTTAAATTGTGGAGGGTATCAATACATTCGGCAAGGCCGAATTTAACTTTTTTACTTGTTTTTATATAAACTTTTTAAATATTAAAAAAGTTGTCGGTTTTGAGGGCTTGGTCCATAAAAAATGAAAATGCCTACTTGTATTGCTACTTGTAAAAGTTTGAATAAATATTCCTGTGTATTTTGGATTTTAGCATATTAAAGTTTAATTAATTAAAATAAAGAAAATTGTCTGGTATGGACTGAATGGAAAAATGTCTAGGGTGGGTTAAATCGAGTTTGGGTGGGCTTTTACCCCCCCCCCCCCCCCCCCCCTTTCTACGCCTATGACCCTAGGTGAGTGTGAAGTATCTTTAAACAATGGATTTTGTAAGGACTTAGCTATTTGTTCCTTAAAATTTTCAACTGACTGAATTTTAAACCAATAATCACTTCCGTTGAAGGTTACTTCCGTTTAAAACCATTGTAATGGCGTATAAGTATTTTAAGACATAACTACTTATTAAGTTAATTCCCAATCACAACCACACAATCTAACATTTATATAAAAAGGATGTACAAAACTTTTTACTTTAATCAAAATAAAACAAGTAAGACAATTATAGTCCGTTAACACCGACCATATAACACCCAACACTAGTATTTTCGGAAAAATGGGTCCTTTTTTTCGAAAACAAAATTTGGTTGAAATCGGAATATCGGTCAAAATTTTTTGGAGGGGACTTACGAAGACCCAGAATGGTTTGACTATAATGAGACTAAATAAAGGTACGAAACCACACGCTAAATATCTGCAAACGCAATTGGAGTCAAATATCTCCCATTTCCAAACATTTTGAGACAGTTATATGAATATGATTTTTCCCTTCCTAATAAATTTTATTGTACATAAACAATGTTTATTAAACATATATAAATATTACATTTAAATTAAAGACCAAGTAGAAAGGAAAAGTTGTTCCTAAACTCTTTGTAAGTAAAATAACAAATGTAAATAGTATTAATATTATAAGAACAAACAAATTGAATTGAATTGAATATTGGAACGCAAACGGCATTCGCCAGCATAAAAACGAACTTGACTACTTTCTAAGAAACAAGCAAATTGATATTTTGCTTGTTTCTGAGACTCATCTTACCCAAAGAAGTTATTTTTCATTACGAGGCTACACATTATATGACACAAAAGATCCGAGAGACAGAGCATGTGGGGGATCAGCTATTCTCATCAAATCTCGCATAAAACATTACTTAATGCCCGAATTACGTGAAGACTATCTTCAGGCTACAACTATATGTCTAGAAGAATTTGATACAAACCTAGTGATATCATCAATTTATTCACCCCCAAGATTCACAATAACTGAAGATAAGTACACACACTTTTTTAAATCACTAGGCTCACGTTTTCTGGCAGCTGGCGACTATAATGCAAAGCATCCATTCTGGGGGTCACGGCTTATTAACCCAAAGGGTCGAGTATTATTTCATACAATTTCAAAAATGAGTTTCGACGTGATCTCAAGCGGAGAACCCACTTACTGGCCATCAGATCGGCAGAAAATACCGGATCTGATAGATTTCGGAGTCACAAAGGCTATATCAAGACATATGATTCAAATAGAGTCTTCTTTAGAACTCTCCTCTGATCACACACCCACTATCGTTACTCTTTTTAACCCACAAGAAATTGTAAACCCCTCTGGTGACTTAGCGCTTACTGGCAAAACGACAAATTGGCTAAAATATAAAAAATTTGTCAGTACCCATTGTTCAGAAAATATATCGCTTAGAACACCAGAAGATATTGACCTCTCGATTAAAAATTTTGAACTGAATATTAAACTCGCTGCAGAACTTGCTACTAAACCCATTCGACACAAAAGTCGACACAATATTTACTCAACAAATATTGAAGAACTTCTAACTCAAAAAATAAGAGCAAGACGAGAGTGGCAACAACACAGATCTCCACAACTTAAAGCGCGCCTAAAAGAATGTACGAAGAAACTACGAAATCTCCTAGAAACTCAGAGAATCGCATCACTAAATAGTTACCTTGAAAACTTGGACAACACACCAAAATCCGACTATTCATTATGGCGTGCAACAAAAACCTTGAAAAGGCCAGTCATTAGTAAATCTCCTTTGAGAAAACCAGATGGAGATTGGGCAAGAAACGATTCTGAAAAAGGAGAGCTTTTTGTAGAACATTTAAAAAATGTATTCACACCCAACACTACAGGTATATTGGTTGAGTTGCCTTCTACTACAACACACCAAAGAGCTAATACCCTGCTCAGGTTTGAAATGCGAGAGGTCAAAAATGCCATTAGTAATTTAAACCCAAAAAAGCACCCGGAATCGATAAGATCAGTAACAAGATGCTTTTAGAACTACCCAGTATAGCTTTGAGAATAATTCTTTTTATTTTTAATGCTATTTTACGCCTTGAATATTATCCCCCAGAATGGAAAGTCTCACTTGTAACAATGATACCCAAGCCAGGCAAAGATTTCACGAAAGTGGAGTCGTACAGACCCATTAGTCTTTTATCGAACATCTCAAAATTGTTCGAAAGATTGCTGATGAACAAATTAACCCTATCGGTTGATCTAGATAACCGTATACCAAATCATCAGTTTGGCTTCAGGAAAAACCATAGCACTATTGAGCAAGTTCATAGGTTAGTTACCGTTGTTAGAAGGGCCTATGAGGAGAAAAAATACTGCTCTGCACTTTTCATTGATGTATCTCAAGCTTTTGACAAAGTATGGCATGAGGGTTTAATTTATAAAATAAATCACATGCTACCATCAAACACACACAAGCTTCTAGAAAGCTATATTAAAGGTCGAAAGTTCTCAGTAAAGGAAAACCACTACACAAGTGCACCTCAAGAAATTAAAGCCGGTGTTCCACAAGGGAGCATTTTGGGGCCACTGTTGTACATTCTCTACACTTCTGATTTACCAACAAATGTTAATACTCACACCTCGACATTTGCTGATGACACGGCAATCATAAGTGTTCATGAAAACCCATCGACAGCATCTCAAACACTACAAACCCACATTCATCAATTAGAAGACTGGCTCAGAAAATGGAAAATTAAAGTGAATGAACAAAAATGTACCCATATAACCTTTACCCTTAGAAGAGAAACGTGCCCGCCAGTAAAAATTTTTAACCATTTTGTACCCCAACACACAAATGTTAAATATCTCGGCATTCATTTAGACCGTCGCCTCACTTGGAAATTTCATATAGACGCTAAACTTACCCAAATTAAGCTAAAAACTGTACAAGTTACATGGCTATTAGGCAGAAACTCTAAATTGAGTTTAGATTGTAAATTACTGATCTACAATTCAATTATTAAACCCATATGGTGCTATAGTATTCAGCTTTGGGGTACTGCCTCTGCGTCTAACGTTGAGAAACTACAGAGAAGGCAGAACAAACTCCTGCGAACAATTACAAGTGCACCCTGGTATGTTAGAAATTCCAATATACATAAGGACTTAAATGTCCCACTTGTCAAAGATGAAATTATGAGACACTGTGAAAGATACTTGAAAAAACTTGAAACCCACCCTAACATATTAGCACGCGATTTGATAAATAATCGTGGCCACCTACGCCTTAGGAGGTTGGACACAGCCGATTTAGTAAGCTGAGATGATTAAGGAACGCTTTTTGGAAACATCCATTAATTATTGAGCAATTAAATTTTTGCCTTGCACTGGCTGGGCTTAATATTAAGTATTAGTATTAAGACCATACATGGGATTTTTTAATTTCCATTTAAATTTAATTACCATTTCTTTATCAAATGAAAATTAACAAACAATTTCCATTTATCGAAATTGAAATTATAAATTTTTGAATTTCCATTTCCTTAGCAAATGGAAATGTATGGTTGTTGACTCGGATGGAAATGGTAATTAAATTTCAAAATGATTTTGAGTTTTTAAATTAATTTGTAACTTTTTAAATTTGTTCGATTTGCCAACAATTTTTCTTTAGTGTGTTTCCAAACCTTATTTTGTGACATAAAAATAAAATACATAAATAAAAAATATAGATTTTTTTTTTAAATAACAAAAAATAAAATACAATATTCTCATAAACTCTATGGAAATGATATTAATAACGAATTTTCTTTTTGTTTTTAGCGATGATTATACTAATAAAAAACCACCCTTTTTAAATAATATTGGCAAAAAAACTCAAGATACATGTTACAGATGGTAAGTTTTTAATAACTAAACCGAGTTAGATTAATTTTGGAAATTAGCCATTCATTACTATCCGAAAACGGCGGATCTTAAAGTTTTTTTTTATACCCTACACCATTTTGTTTATACCATCGAATTTTGATTTGGTTTGTAACATACAAAAACAGGACCAATTTTTTCAATTAGTACAAACGTCTATACTGTGGAACGCTTGTGCTAATTGAAATTTAAAAAATAACAACAGAAATTAACCCTTTCAAGCGCAATTGCCCACGAAAAAAATTTTGAAACATTTTAGGTATTTTTGATAGATAGAACGTTTTTGCATTGAAAAACGTTAAATGATATAAATTCATACTTAAAATTAAAAAAAAGTATAAAAAATAGTCCAATGAAAAACAACGAGTTAATTTTCAATGAATATATGTATTAGGGTATTCAATCGATTAACCGTTAATCGGTTAACCGATTAATTTTGGTCGATTAACTGTTCGAATAATTTAAAATTGCCAATTTTCAAATAACAAATAAACCGATTAATTTGTGTCGATTAACCGAAATTTCTTTTTTTTTGTACTTTTGGTTATTTTTTGCTGCTTAAGGGTCTGCAAATTACGGTTCTGCTTAAAGAAGTTAGGGCATAAAAAAATTAATCAAACTCTCTTTTATCAATGTGTAAAATTGTCGTCAAGAAAACATTTTATCGAGGCCCTAAAAATTTATTTCGGCTTAAAAAAACTTAACTTAATGACCCTAACCAATTTGTTATACATTTCCAGCACAGTAGATTTTTCTAATAGTTTTTCATGCGCGTAATCTGAATCTGGCCTTAGGACTGATCTATCTCATATTGAGATATTTAGGATTTCGATTTACAATACCGCACTCTAAAAAAGTGAGTCCAGTTTCCAACTATTAATTGGAAAATTTATACAAATTCAAAAAATTTACTACTATAAATTGTGTAAATTTTCAATAATTTTAAGTAGAATTACGCAATTTGTGTGAATTTACCCATTTATAGTAGGAAACTGAAATCATTTTAATTAGAGTGTGAATAAGCTCAGATTTTCTTAATGTTCGGGACCCTATAAAACCGCGAAATATTTTTAGATGTGAAAATAGTTTAGCACATCTGAAAAAAATACTTTTGGAATCCTTCAGATATCTTTTTTAATCACGGAGATATTGACCAATGAAATTATTGTAATTTTAACACTAAAAAATAAAAAAAAAACAAATTTGGAAACCAAACAATTCTTTTAAATATTTTTAGGGTAATTTTTCCCCTGGCCTGGTTCATATGGAATTTCAGATTCAATCAAAATTGTTCATTTTTTTCACGTTAGAAAATTTACCATTCTTTAAAAAGGGCATTGTGTACGGTATTCATAGATTGTATTGGTTATATCCTTATAACTATCTGAATTTTGCAAGAAATTTCCTGTTCAAGGAGACCAAAATACTTTAGAAAATGTACTCAACATGTCAGTGCAAAAACCGTGTAGAGTAGTGTTATAGTTCGAAAAAGTTAAATTTTATTTTAGAAATATAATAAATTTGATAAAAAATTTCCAATTACATATGAACATACATTCAAAAAATGTCTTAGTATATTAAGGAAGTTTCCATTTGTATCTGAAATTTCCATTTATATTTCAGAAATTTGTATTTTAGAAATTATGATTTTCATTTATATTTCAAAAATTTGCATTTACGTTTCAGAAATTTCCAATTTAATTTCAGAAATTTGTATTTCAAATTTTTCTAAATGCTTTCTTGTATTTTAAAAATTTTTTAATGCTGTTCAGAAAATTCCATTTGTATTTTAAAAATTTCCATTTGTTTTTTCAAAATATTCCAAATGCTTTTCTAAAAGAATTCCATTTGCATTTTAAAATTTTCTAAATGCTTTTCAATTATAAGTTTTTGAAATGCAAATGAAATTTTCTGAGAAGAAAATTTTGAAAAACGAATGGAAAATTTTGAAATACAAATACATATGTGTAGATATTTTTAAAATACAAACGGAATTTTCTGAAAAGCATTTAGAAAATTTCGTAATGTAAATAAACAATTTGTAATTGTGAAATATTCTAAAAAACATTTATATAATATTTTTAAATGGAAATATGTAAAACATATTCGATTAAAGTATTATTGTTCGAGGCCCAAAAATATTACTATTTATAATATTCTTATAATAGATTATTTTTTTTTAATTTATTACTTTAAAAAAGTTACTCATCTATAGTAAGTATATCTGTTGTACTGATCAGTTGAGATGAGTAACTTTTTAAAAGCAATAAAATAAAAAAAACAACATTTATGTAAATCATATCTATAAATTTCTTAAATATAGTTACAATTCAGCATTAAATTGTATTTCGATTAATTTTCAGGATTCCATAGCCATAGCAACGCTGAGATGTAATCCATGGTTCCCCGGAGTTTGAAAAAAAAAATAACTATCAACATGACAAAAATTTAAATTTTATACTTCATGCATTATTTGATTAATAACAAAATAAACATTTTATGAATCCATTTTCGGATTCATTTCGATCCCAAATATTAAAAACAATAGAGTTCTAATGAGTGGAAAAGAAGGTAATTTACTTGCAAGGATTTCCAAAAATTTATATTTTCATAGGTTAGGTTAGGTTAGGTTGTAAGTGGCTGCTGACGTTTTACGTCAACCCACGTAGACTCTGAGGTCCATTGTGATACCACGGGATCGTAATAGGTTTCCCTACTAGTCCCTGTCGTTAAACCAGTTTGAGCTTCTTATGAAACTCCTTAGATGTTGAATTTTGACATCCGACAAATCTGAAAGATCGTACAGCTCCCTAGATCCCAGTGAAGCAAGTCGCTGACCAGAAAGTGCCGGGCAATGGCAAATAAAGTGTTCGATGGTTTCCAACTCCTCTTCATCCATGCAACTTCGGCAAAAATCATTCGACGGCACATTTAACCGCTCTGCGTGCTTCCCTATAAGACAGTGTCCGGTAATTATAGAAACCACCGTTGAAATCTCTCCTCTTGGAAGCGATATCAGCTCACTTGTGCGCCCCTGATTAAGAGAAGGCCAAATCAGTCGTGTTGTCTCACACGTCCATCCATTTGCCCATCTTTGATTAGTCTCCGTCGCAGAACAAAGCCGTAGGTTTTGCTTGCAAGTTTCTAGAGGCATACCAACACATTCCAATTCTGTTGGAACCTGTAAGGTAGTTCCTAGTCTTGCAAGCTCATCGGCTTTGCAATTCCCTGGAATGTCTCTGTGCCCTGGGACCCATATGAGTCGTATGTTAAACTGCTTGGCCATCTCATTTAAAGACGTGCGGCAGTTAAGGGCAGATCTTGTTTTCAGAAACATTGAATCCAAGGACTTGACCGCGGCTTGACTGTCAGTATAGATGTTGACTGCGGTTGTAGACAAGACATTGCAGCTCAACCAGTCAGCCACTTCCTTTATTGCCAGCATCTCTGCCTGGTAGACACTGCAATGATCTGGCAATCTACGAGCTAGGCTCAATCCAAGCTCTTCCGAATAGACCCCAAAGCCCACTTGTTCGTGCAGCCTCGATCCATCTGTGTAAAAATTTATGGTAGCTCCACTTCCCGGAGTATCCCCCATCCAAGACTCCCTGGATGGTATCATAGTGGTAAAGTGGCGCTCAAAGAGGCTCAAAGAGGGAGCACAATCCACATTTTGTGATATTGTTATCTTTTTCAAGATCGCGCTATGGCCACAATCGCTGCTCCTCCATTGCAGCGTGCTATTAAGTCGAATTGCCGACGCAGCTGCATACTGCCTACCCAATATGTCCAAGGGTATCAGGTGAAGGAGGATTTCTAATGCAGCCGTAGGTGTAGTACGAAGAGCACCAGTAATGCACATTGACGCCATTCTCTGTACCTTCGTGATAAAGACACAGTTCGATTTTGTTTCTAAAGCAGGCCACCAGACAATGATTCCATACAGCAAAATTGGACGCACCACTGCTGTATAGATCCAATGAACGACTGGAGGGCTAAAACCCCATCGTTTTCCAATGGCCCTTTTACAGGAATACAAAGCAATCGTTGCTTTTCTCACCCGTTCCTCAATATTACGCCTGAAATTCAGCTTCCTATCTAGAAATACTCCAAGATACTTGGCTCCATCTGAGAAGGTGATTTCAGTACCGTCCAGAGAAATAGGATCAAAAGCAGGAATCTTATTTTTCCTTGTAAATAAAACAAGCTCTGTTTTACTAGGATTAACTCCTAGACCACAGTCTCTTGCCCATTTAGACAGATCTTTCAGAGAACCCTGAAGAATGTCCCGCAATGTTGGCAGATGCTTCCCCTTTACCGCTATCGCGACATCGTCAGCATATGCGACAACATGACAACCACGTGCTTCTAGAGATAGTAGCATTGAATTCAGTGCCAGATTCCAAAGAAGCGGCGAAAGAACACCTCCTTGTGGTGTGCCCCTATTGACAAATCGAGATATGACGGACGCTCCCAATTCAGACGTTATACGTCTACTGGCAAGTAGGCTTTCCACCATTAAAACGATTTCGCGCTTTACTCCCAGACCAGACAATGCCAATATTATCGATTCTGGGATGACATTATTAAAAGCCCCCTCAATATCAAGAAAGGCCACCATAGTGTACTCCTTTACCGAAAGCGATCTCTCGATGGTACCAACGAGCTCATGAAGAGCTGTTTCCGTTGATCGTCCCTTGCTGTATGCATGTTGCTTTGTCGAAAGCAACCTCGGGTCAATCACTCTACGCAAATATGAGTCTATCATTCGTTCCATTGTCTTTAACAAAAAAGAAGACAGACTAATTGGTCTGAAATCCTTCGGAGCTGTGTGGGAACTTTTCCCAGCCTTCGGGATAAATACGACTCTGGTATCCCTCCATTTTAAAGGAATGTACGACCAGTTGATGCATGCTGTGTATAGATTATACAGCAACGGGGCTATATAGTCCGACACTTGCTGCAACTCAGCCGGGATTATACCATCAGGTCCCGGGGATTTATAGGGCCTGAAGCTTTTTATCGCCCAGATTAATGTTGGCATATTTATTATTTCCGAAGCAATTTCAGATGCTTGGGCGTCAGAACGTTCCAAAGCTTGAAACGGCGTCATGGAATTGCCCGGAAAATGCGTGTTTAAAAGGAGATCCAGCGACTCTCCACTGGAGGAAGACCACACCCCATTAGGATCTTTCAGGTATCCCAGGGTGCAAGGAGAAGAAGCCAGAACCTTGCGCAGCCTGGATGCCTCAGAAACGTCTTCTATGTTTCCACAGAAGTTTTTCCAAGAATCACATTTTGCATTTCTGATCATCTTTTTATAACTCTTAAGTTGCAGCCTGTATGCAGACCAGTCCTCGTCCGCTCTTGAAAATTTAGCCTTATTAAAGAGCTTTCTGCAGGAATCTCTGCTCGTCTGCAACTCATTTGACCACCAAGGTGGCTTTTTTTTCCCTCTAGGCTTTGCAGAAGGGCAAGACGCATCCAGGCACCTATTACAAACATTTGTTATATGGTCAACCAGACAGTCAATTTGCGCCAAACTATGTGGTTTAGATAAGGGTACTTCATCCAAAAGCAAAGAAAAAGTCTCCCTGTATTTCACCCAGTTTGTTCTCCTCAGATTTCTAGAGACTGTCTCAACCGGGGCACGCTCCCTGAGTAAAAACTCAATGTAGCGATGATCTGAGAAAGAATGCTCTTCCAAAACTCTCCAGTCATCAATTCTATCAGACAATGTATCTGATACAAGTGTTACGTCAAGAACCTCTTGCCGCGTACTTGTAACGAAAGTTGGTTCATCACCCTTGTTACAAATATAGAGGTTAGTGCTTAACAAAAACTCCAAAAGTGATTCGCCTCTATCATTTGTGTCTGTACTTCCCCATATCGAATGATGTGCATTAGCATCACAACACACTACTAACTGGTGTCCCCTAGATTCAGACTCCCGAATTAGACCGACAACCTTCTCCGGGGGTATTGACCCCGGATTAGGAAAATACGCAGAGGCGAGCCAAATAGACTTCCCATGAAGCTCTAAGCTAGCCGCTGTAACATCCATATCACTAAAAGTTGATATTTTCATACATATAACATATTACATGTTAAACAAAATTACTGCAATTTATATATGTTTTTTGAAATTTTGTAGTATTTTGTCTCAATTAAAATTTCATATATTATATTATTCCCCATTTACATACTTACAACGATTTCCATTGATTATTTCAGTTAGGAAACAGTGGGCACCTAGTTGGCTTGCCATTAGAGCTATATGCAACGTTAAAGGTGTTCCCTCCAATAATACTCTCTAGGAGTATTTAACTGAAAATATCTGACTTGGTCACAACTTATTACGCCCGGAGGTGGCCTAGCTTAGGAATGTACTTACTTTATTGCAAAACAGTTTGGAATAAGTAAATACATTTTTGATGTTTGAGCTGTTGGAAAATGATGTTGTTTGTTGTTTTGAATGCAAAATGGTTTAACTACAAAATGTTCGATTTTAAAAATGTATACAAAAATTTACAGTAATTTTATACAGTTTAATTTTTTAACATCATTTGACTGGAGGCATTATATTATTTTTATAGTTTTTTGGGAAATCACAACAAGTAAAATTCTTCTTCACATTATTGTTTAAAACGCTATTGTTAGTAATATTTTGGAGACAACAGACTGATCCTAAAGATTGTCAGTGATTTAAAAAATAACAAAATGACAATATATTGTATGCAAAATAATGTAATTTTGTGATATTTTAAGTCACTGACAATTTAAGAATCGGGCCTAAAAAATGTGTTTTATTTTAAGTCTTTTACAACGTCGTTTATAAACCTAGTATGAATTTGACATTGCCATGAGTAGGGTGAAATTTGATGACTTAAGCTCTATAATTTTTCATATTTTTGTTATTTAAGGTTTGTGCTCTTGCTTACATCGTTTGAATTTTTGTTTGCGTTGCCAACTCCTTTAAAAAAATATTGTTTTTAAAATCGGTTTTAGTCTTTGATTTTTTATGGCAACGTAATTAAAAAATGTGGCGAAGGCTTTTCATTCGAATGAAAATTAAATTTTTTCAATTTCCATTTGTTCTGGAAATGAAAATTGAAAAAAATATAATTTACAATTTGCAGAAAAAATTGTAATTAAAATACAAATTATAATTTGAAACAAATTGTAATTTCCAATGTATGATTAAGATTTGAATAATTATTGTTAGTTCACAATTACGTGAAGATTCAATAAATAAAAATATATGAAAAAAAAAAAAAATAAAAATTGAATATGAATATCGGAAGAGGGTTTGTATGGGAACTATCAGTAAAAATTGTCCGATCCTGTTGAAACTCAAAATCATGATTAACCTTTATGTGCTCGGGATTGTCAACTTACGTTGGCGGTCGGAAGTCTACATTTGTAGCAAATATGTTTATTTATGAAAAACATATGAAAAAAACACTAGCACGCAGAGAGTTCTACTTAAATACATAATTATTACGAAATATATGACTTTTAGATACAAAGTTAAGGTGAAATGTTTAAATTTAAACTTTACAATATAGACAACGATCAGGGTGCAGCCCGTATGTTGTTAGAAATATCAGGCGGGTGGTTCATATTAGTGCCAGAAACAGGAAAACTATCAAGCGCCACTTCAATGGCCAGGTGTGTTAGAGCATATCCTAATACCCTTGCATTTTCAGAGCGCTGTACAGTTGCTGGCATGAAAGGCTACTTTGCAAGGCTTCGCAGGAACTTTCGTCGTTTGACTGTTTGGTAGATATGGTCGTTATTTTCCGAAAATATAATGAATGCGGCTAGATAGAGCGCATATAACTAGCATGTTCAAAAATATTGCCAAAGACCGGAGCAAAGTTTTGACTTGTTGAAAGTTAGATTTTTTGACATCAAATGCCTACCCAGATTCAATGATGTGAAAAAATTGTCACACACGACACTCTCTCCAACATTTGTTTTCACGGCTTGCATTTGAGCTCTTCTTTACTCTCAACAGCGAGATTTATACAAGAATATCGCTGTTGAGAGGAAAAAATTACTTTACATCGCATGTGAACCAGATTTATATGCCATACCTTGCAGGCTTGGGTGGGATGCGTAAATCCGTGATATGCAAATAGTTGTTCGTCATGGTTGATAGTACCGGCGAAGACTGTTGCTCATTATAGCCCATAACGCAGAAATTAGATCAACCTTATCGTTAACCTGTCCAGCAACTCTATCAAACCAAATAAACCGCAAAATGTCCTTGAACCGATATTTCGGCATTATTGCGCGGTAATAACAAACTGCTTCTTTACTCCACAATGCATGTGTATCTTCATCGTTTAATTTATTCACGCCAGCGAAAAATAAAAGCTCAAAGTGATGTGAATTTCCATACATTTTATATGATGTCTACATTTGTAGACTACCCGCCAGGAGATGGTCAATTTGAAAAGTAGGGTCTGGGAAGTGCTGTAAATTATTTTTTTTAAAGTTTTAGTGGCTAAAACTGCTAAGAATTGATTTTTAGGAAGCTACTGAAAATATCGGACTCTGTTGTTGTGGACAGTTTTTTTCTATTCAACTTTTTCTGCAAAAATGCTATAAATATAGACTACCGAGCACACAAAGGTTAACGAATATAAAAAAAAATTTAACTCTTAAATTTCCTATCTACTGTTTTACGATTATTAGGGTACGAACATCGCCAAATCGACTCAAAAAGTGGTTATGAGTCGATCGGTATACTTAAATGTGGGTCTAGGACCAATATTTCGGGTAGTTAAAAAAATCAGCACAAACTCATAATACCCTGTAACACAGATTGTAGGGTATAAACAGAATTTTCTTTTAATGTATGTTATTTTTTTTTTAAGTTTATTTGATATGTTAAGTTTTCTTGATTTTCCATTTGAGATTGAAAAACAGAAAAAACCAAGGTATTTGATATGATGTTAGGTGCTTGCACTTCTTTATCCAATATATGGCCAGATGTTTGTAAGTGATTTGAACTTTTAAATAGAATTGTTGATAGAACAAAAAAAAAGTGTTATATGAATATTAGGGTAGTTCAAATTCTCTTCTTAAACTTAGATTTTATAAACCGCAAAAAAATTAAAGAGGACATTCATGGAAAATAAAACTTTGATATAATTATATATAATTTGATAAAATTATATCAAATTATATATAATTACATAAAATTATATAAAGAGGTAAAATTTTTCAAAAAGTTGGATAAAATTATATAAAATTATATATTATTTGATAAAATTATATATAATTATATCCAGGATTTGGTGGATATCTATATATATAAAAATGGATGTGTGTATGTATGTGGGTATGTATGTATGTATGTATGTATGTTCCGTATGGACTCGAAAACGGCTGGACCGATCTTGATGAAAATTTCAGGGAATATTCAAAATAGCCCAGGGAGTAACACTGTGCGGTCAGATTTTTGACTTTTTGAGTGTGGGCGGAGGGGCGTGGCAAAAGCGAATTTTTACATTGCACCAATAATGACATCTATATATAAAAAACGGATGGACCGATTTTGACGAAATTTAAACCAAAGATAGTACTAACCAAGTACTAACTACGTGCCAAATTAGAGCGTGATAGTACAAATGGGCGTAAAATGCCATGCCCCTTTGTATTGAATTGAATGCTATTTCTGCATGCTCCGCAATAACGCAAAAACTGTTGATTCGATTTGAATTAAATTTTCAGCACTGATTGTGTTAACCGAGTGCGGAACTATAGGCTACATTATACTACTATTGGAAAAAGGAGCGTTAATGCCACGCACCTTTTTACTATACTGGACTTTGCCTGTTTCGCAATCACGCAATTTCGCTACATACAGCGCTACCCAAGTGCATATGTAGGCCATATAAGATCGTTATTGGAAAAAGGGATTAAATTGCAACGGATCAAAATTGCAACGCCCTTTGTACTATACTGACCACGATTGAACAAAGAGGCGTAAATTGCCAAGCACCTTTGTTTTATATTGAACGTTATATCTGCCTGTTTTGAAATCACGCAAAAACGGATAAGCCGAATCTGTCACTACTGATAGAACTAACCGAGCGGGAACTGTAGGTCATATGTAGAGCGCGATTCGACAAAAGGGCATAAAATGTCACTCCCGTTTTAAATAAATAGAAAGTTATTTACTCCTCTTTCGCAATCACACAAAAACGGCAAAACTGATGTCAGTGAAATTAGCGTAACAGATAGTACTAATCGAGGATACACCATGGAACTTTAGACTATCACGATTCGATAAAAATGCGTTAAATGACCCGCCCCTTTGTATTATTTTTAACGTTATATCTGTCAGTTTCGAAATCACGCAAAAACGGCTGAACCGATTTTGTTGAGATTTCTCTATAGATAGTGCTAACCGAGGGTGGAACCAAAGGTTACTAGCTGGATCTTTGGACACTTTATTTAAATTAAGATGCAATATAAATAATTTTTTTCTTAGGGCCAGCAACGCGGACCGGGTATAGCTAGTAATTATATCAAATTATATCTTATTTGATAAAATTTTATCAAATGTTATAAAATTTTATCAAATTATATATAATTTGATATAATTTTATATAATTATATCCACCAAATCCTGGATATAATTATATATAATTTTATATAATTTTATCCAACTTTTTAGAAAATTTTACCTCATTATATAATTTTATATAATTATATATAATTTGATATAATTTTATCAAATTATATATAATTATATCAAAACTTTTTTACTCGGGACCCTACGATGATTATGGAGAATGTTTGCCCTCTTTGTGTGTTGGTGAGCTCCAAATAAATCATAAAACATTGCGATTTTCAAATTCAAAAGATAATTACATGGAAGTAGAATTTTATATTGTATTATGTGTTTTTTCATATGTATTTGTGTTTCCTATATTTAGTGAACCACACTAACAATAATCTATTTGGTAGTTTTTGCTTAAATATTTTCTCCATTTTGCTGTCCTGTAGCATTATCAAATGTAATCGGTTTTTGTTGAAAAAAAAAACAAGATTTACTAGGAATGCTCAGTTAAAGCAGAAACAAACATAGAAAAAATCTTCTTTACTAATGTACTTGTTTGTACTGTTGATAGTAAAATCTCGGTACGAACTTAATATTTTACATTTAACATTTCAATTGATGTGACCAACTGCTAAAAATTTTTATGTTTATTGAAAAAATTTAAGAATCAAATTACTAGGAAAATTCTCGGAATATAATTTTACTAATATTTGGCAGTTCGTCTTGTTTTTCAATAAAAAAATTTTAAATCAAACTTTAAATTTTTTCTGTAAGTTTACATTTTTTTCGTAAATGTCCAAACTTCCAAGGTTATTTTATAAAAAAATCTAGTAAAGATACGAGAATTCTTTGTAAATTTGATCGCATCAAAAAAATTTTAAATCTACAATTTTATTGGTAAAAGTCTGGTAAAATTACAAAAAAGCTCGTTATTTATATTAAGAGGTAGCATAAAATAAAAATTACACACCTTTCTTGTCGTTTTACATGATCTTTTGAGGGTAAAACTCAAAAAATTATGTCATTAGCTGTTTGTAGTATATTTAAAAAGTTTTACGTTTAGTCGTTTTAAAAAGAAAAAACATTTGTTTGACGTTCAGTTTTTATTAATGACTATTTCTGTCATTTGTTTCAAAAATAACTCACTAAATAATAAAGACGTTCATTAACATTTAATTTTTAAAGACATTTTTTTTGTTCTGTAAGTAAAAACTACTGATTATTCTTTAAATTTTTAATGATTTGTGTAAGTAATTTTTTTTTTTTTATTGTTGGTATTTTTTAATGAGATATCATTAGTTTTTACCCACACAAGTAAGTTATTTTTTTGTAGAAAAAAAATTCAAAAAATTATTTATAGAAATATAAAATCATGTTTGCTACAAAATGACTTTGGCACGATGCGTAGTTCAAATAAATGTTACTTCCACAATTTTTGACGGATATTATAAAAAACCCCCTTATTTTCTTCGTAATAAATCAGACTTAAACTTTTCATACAGAACTAAAATTCAAAAATTTTTTAATTTGGTATAATTTACAAAGAATATAGGTACACTTTGCGGAACTTCCTTGTACTTTACAGGAAAACCCAACGATAGAATTCAATTCTGATGGCGGTATCGAATTCAGGAGGTTAAAATACATAAAAATTAGTGGATCTGGTTTCAGGGTTAGAACTTTTTATATTTTTGTGGGACTGTGATATTAATGGTCACATTAAATAAAACTTTAAATATGTGTGTGTTTCCAAAGTCGCTTTTTGTTGGCAAAATAGAAACGTATGAGAATTGAAATCGGCCCCAGTGTAGAAACAGGTACAATCAGAGTTTTGTATTCATTCTAATAAGCACACTTTCCAAATCTTTATGATTTGCTTATATAAAATAAGTCTATACAAGAAGGAATAATATGAGATTCCCCATTTCTAAAATTCTACCCAACGAAATCTTTAATTTATTTAATTGTGGACGTTTAAGTTTTTTACAAAAACTAATAAGAATAATTTAAACAAATTTTAATAATGCCGTTTACCACAAAAAAAAACGTTTTTTTTTTTTTAATTTATATGAGGAATTCCACACCAAATGTTCCACTACAGAAAAACATGCGTGCCATGAATGTCTGAATAGGTGGTATATGGAATTAATAAAATAGTTTTTCAATTTTTGAAAAACTGGCAAAGAAGACGTTGTTAAATATTGGAAAAATGGCCAAATTTGTGTTGAGTTTCCTTGATTAAATATTCATTAAATTATAACGGAGTCACAGTGGACGGTTTGTATGGAAAACGCGCGCATCGAAGTTTTTTGACTATATCTTCTAAACGGTTAGGAGTTGTAAAACAAAATTAGGCATTCTAAAAACTAGGGACCTTAAGCAATTAAAGCTGTGATCAAAGTTTGTTGTCCTCCTTGCACCCTACATATAAATTGAATGCAAAGCTGGTTAATTTATTTATATGAACAATTGCTAAAAAATGTTAAGATCATTGACATTTTTGATATATTATTACTGAATGTCGTTCGGATAGAGTAAATATACATCATTAAACATTATTAGTTAAAATACATATAAAAAATTGAGTTAAATTTTGACCAAATGTATCGACTTTTTTAGTTAACAAATCTGACAATATAAATTTATAAGTGGAATTGCTTGTATCAAACCTATTAAAAATTGCACAAAAAAGATAAATTTAATATTTGCAAACATTACCTTTCACCCTACACTAAAATATCCGGCACATATGACTTTTTGATCAATTTTATTTTATTGATTTATAATAAATAAATAGTAGTTATAAACCAAAAATGAATAATAACAGGATTAAAACATTAAAAAACAAATTAACATAGACACAATAATGCAATATCGTAATAAATAAAATAAAAAAAAATTAGTTCTTTTGTATTAGTTGCAATAGTTCCTTTGGATAAGGAGCCTTTTTTACGAAGTTCGATGTTTCTTCACGTAAAATTGAAATTTTTGGATCTGATTTTACCATAAATTTTTGAAAAATATCTTTTAGATTGTTTATTCTTGAATTTTTTCTGCTAAAATTGCTTTTGTAAATCTTAAAATATTTATGCGACCTTTCTAACGATTCTTCTGATAACTGACCTAATATTTAAATTGAATTGCTTATATAGTTCAAAATATTTTTATTATCAACTGGTAACACCGAATTTTGAATAATCTTACTTCCGTGTATCAGGACCTTATGTACAGTACTCATTGTCCACCACTCACACAAAAAAAAGTGAACTAAAATCTGGGAAAATTAACTCAATTTTGAGAAAAAGAGGGAATGATTTGGCTCCAAAGATTTTTTTTCTTGGTTTTAGTTCATAATTTTCCTAAAAATAAGGAAAACAAAGTTATTTAATTTTAAGCCAATTTTAACTAGAAAATGGGAAAAATTATACTTCACATTTTAGAAATAGATTGGGTCTAGACCCTGGACCCATGGTTCGGACCCCATTTAACTCGAGACCCCGTTGGGTCCTTTAAGGGTCCCCATAGATTTTGAACCAAAACTTGTGTCCGTTTCGCTCTAACTTGCTTAGTTTTTTAGATACGGGAATAAGGGGCCTGATAGGGTCTTGAGAATCTTAAAAACCGGATAACTCAAAAACTATTAATCGGAGGGCTTTCGGGTATTTTGCAGAAGTGTTCTACGAGTCAAGAGCTACAAAAATGCCGTTGGACGTTTTTTCGTGTTGGCAGTATTTACCGAGATATGTGTATATATAAAATCTCGGGAATTTCAAATTTTAGATCTAAAATTAGGGTCTTGAGACCCCGACAGATATGCAGAGCTAGGCTATTCCATATTTTTCTTTGTAGTCTTTCTTTTGAAAATTTCGTCCTTTTCGCTCTATCTCGCTTAGTTTTCGAGATATCGCCATTTTGAATTTTTAACTAAATTCTAAGAAGTTATTTACTAAATTCTCAGAAGTCATTAACTAAATTCTAAGAAGTACACTTCCTCAATTCAAAGAAGAGAAATACGATGATGTTTTTTTTAGTAAATTTTAACTAAACTTGAACTAAATTGTTTTTTAAGAAATATGTCTTTAAAATAAATATACGATTCTTAGATTTGTGTAAAATTTCTTTCGCAGTAAGAATTTTTTTCCTAATATTTAAAAAATCCATTTAAAGAAAACTTTGAACTAATTATAAGTAAATGAACTAAAATTTTTTCCTCATAGTTAAGAAAATTTCTCATTTTTAAGTTAAATTTAACTAAATTTTAGGAAATTTCATGATAAATTTTCAAAGACATTTTTTCCTTAAATTTAGTTATGTCTTTTTTTTCAGTGCATTGTCCACCATCCTTACATTGAGATTATTAGTTTTGCTGTGTCGAATTACTTAATAGGCTGGGTCGTATTCCAACAAAGTGCTCAGATCAACTATTAATAGTGAAAAAAAGTTGGTACAAGTAAATACAAGCAGTTTAAAACCAAAATGAACAAAATCGGTCCATGGCTTCCGTTCTCGCATCGCGGGTCAAAATTGCGGTTTTTGAAAAAATGGACATAATTAAAAAAAAAAAAATAAATATTTAAAAAAAAAATTATTAAAAAAAAAAAATTTTTTTGTATCTCATTAAATCAAAGATATTTAGAAAAATTTTGTTTGTTTTTTTCGGATATCGATAACCCACCCAAATGTGAGGCCAAAAAAAACTCACATTTTTAACATGGAGCTCAAAACTACTTTTTCACTATTTTAAAAATTTAGTGAAACAAAATTTTTAAATATATTAGTTTATCCACTTGATATCATTGAATACATCTCAGGGATTGTAGAAAAAAATTCTTAGTTAAATTCCTTCGTCCAGTTGGTGTGTGGAGCGATTTGAATTTAGCGGATTTCCAGAACATGTGTTTTTATCGACATTTTTGACTAATTTGTAGTTGTTATCAACATTTTACTTAAATTAACCAACTTTTGTTGTTCAAATGGTTGTTTTGGACCATAGTAACTCTGCTTTGAAATAATAGACTTTTTGGACAACGTTAACCCTTGCCGGCACGAGGTTAAAAATTCCTCCAATGAAATTTTCGAAAATTCCTCACTCTAAAGTCGTGTATGTGTTTAAATAATGAACAATTACAAATTTATACAAAGTTTTCTTGAAATACATCTTTAACCCTTGTTGAACGAACGCAAAAAAAATTTCAAACAGCTGTTTTTTTGCTCAAATGGACTTTTTTGACATATTAAATAATATATTTTTACTTTTAGTTTTACACAGTAAAAACGACGAAGACGTAATGAAATTTCGGATGCCATTTTTTTTTTATTTTATTTAGTTCAACAAGGGTTAAAGATGTCTATCAAGAAAACTTTGTATAAATTTGTAATTGTTCATTATTTAAACACATACACGATTTTAGAGTGAGGAATTTTCAAAAATTTCATTGGAGGAATTTTTTAACCCCGTGCCGGCAAGGGTTAACGTTTTCCAAAAAGCCTATTATTTCAAAGCAGAGTTACTACGGTCCAAAACAACCATTTGAACAAAAAAAGTTGGTTAATTTAAGTAAAATGTTGCTAACAACTACAAATTAGTCAAAAATGTCGATAAAAACACATGTTCTGGAAATCCGCTAAATTCAAATCGCTCCACACACCAACTGGACGAAGGAATTTAACTAAGAATTTTTTTCTACAATCCCTGAGATGTATTCAATGATATCAAGTGGATAAACTAATATATTTAAAAATTTTGTTTCACTAAATTTTTAAAATAGTGAAAAAGTAGTTTTGAGCTCCATGTTAAAAATGTGAGTTTTTTTTGGCCTCACATTTGGGTGGGTTATCGATATCCGAAAAAACAAGCAAAATTTTTCTAAATGTATTTGATTTAATGCGATACAAAAAAATTTTTTTTTTTTAAATAATTTTTTTTTAAATATTTAATTTTTTTTTTTGTAAATATGTCCATTTTTTCAAAAACCGCATTTTTGACCCGCGATGCGAGAACGGAAGCCATGGACCGATTTTGTTCATTTTGGTTTTAATTTGTTTGTATTTACTTGTACCAACTTTTTTTCACTATTAATAGTTGATCTGAGCACTTTGTTGGAATACGACCCAGCCTATTACTTAACTCAATAAAAATTTGACAATTTTTAACTTTTTTTATTTTTAACACTTAAATGTGGTAAATAGCTATTTTACTTTTACTTGGTAATGGTTTTTTACTCCTTTTTAGTAAAACGAGAGTAACTAAGTACTTATTTATCTTAATTCTCATCACTATTTATTTTTGTCTCACGCCCTTGTTAAAATAATAAGTGTTTCAACAAGTAACTACTTATTAACATTTGTTCCGGATTACAAATCCCATTACTAGTAATGCCAAATTTTGCTGGGTATTTAGTTAGTTTCTCAAGCCAATGCAGCATCACCATTTTTTTTTTGTAAATATCTAAATAGGTTGAAGCAGATATTTAATAATTTCGAAAAATAAAAATTAAAAAAAATAAATATATATAAATGTTTTTTTTTTTTTTCCTTTTATGGACCCTACTTTGGAGCCTTATCCTGAATTAACCTGCAAGTTACTGCAGACGAAATAAAATTCCTCGTTTAGATAAATACCTCTAGTTTCACCCCATATTGAATTTGTCTGTATCCACAAGGTTCCACAAAAGATGCAGTCTATAATTAAGAGTCTTTTTTACATATTTCTTAAAAAATGACAACATTTGGCAGTCAATTAACGAATAACGCGGTTTAAAATTTTAGCTTATAAGGACAGTTTTAATTAGTTACAAATATTGTCAAAGCTGTGTTAAAATTTCAGGATGTTAGCTTACTTAGAAATAGTTTTACTCAATCATTTAAAAAAGGTTTCCAAAAAATTTTAATTTTTTAAAAAAACTTGAAAATGTTTGGACTTTGGAGAGACGCCCTGGTCAAAGTAAATGACATATAAATATTTTATGAATGGTTTTCTATCCCCTAGGATGTCTTTTATCAAACCCATGTTCAAGCGATCAAATCGCTGACAATTTTGATTTTGTTACGATGCGCGTCCATCTTCCACTGTGGGAGTGCACCACAATTTCAAAAATTTACATTTTTGTTATTTTTGTTTTATTTTTTTTTTTTTCGAGATTTCCTATTTTAATGTTGGATGTCATAGAAATTCTGTAATTCTTTTGAATTTTATTGTGCGAACACCGCGTATGAGTAACGATATTTCGTTACTCATACGCGGTGTTGACACAATAAAATACAATAATTGCGAAAGCAACGATTTTTCGTTACTCATACGCGGTGTTGACACAATAAAATACAAGAGAATTAAAGAATTTTTATTAAATCCAAAAATACGAAAAATGCCCTCTTGAATTTTATTTGGAAAAATGCGAAATGTCGTGGATCGAAATTTTTATTCCCACCACTCTATTGATAGAGGGTATATGTATATAAGTTTGTCATTCCTTTAGTAACACCTCGAAATATTGGTCTAGGACCCCTAGTATATATATTCATGATCCTCGATCATTTTAAGACGATCTAGCGATGTCCATCCGCCCGTCCGTCCATCTATCTGTTGAAAACACTCTATTTTTACAAGACTTTATGCATGCTCCAGAAGTTTGACACATATGTTGGACATTTATCTGGTCAGGTTGGTATTGCAATCAGCGAAATCGGTCCAGTGCACACTGGGCCAAGATGGTAGTTTTTTTGGCCAAAACTAAAAAAAAACAAAATTATTAAATGTAAAAAAATGTGAATGTACTATTGTATTAAGTATGACTTGCTGCATTTTCGTAAAAATCGGTACACCTATTCTCTTGGAATGATCCATCAAAGATAAATATGTATGTTTAAATCTCCATATACCGTAATCAAAAAAGCTTACAAATTTATATATTATTAAGGTGGGACCTTGTTTCTTTTTTTTTGGGGATTAATTTATTTGACAAAGGGAAGTACAACATGTCAATGGGTATGAACAGCTATTTTTTTCAATTTTTTTTTTTTGATGATTTTTTGATATTTTTATGTAAATTTTGAAAAATTGTTTCATTTGAAATAGTTTTTCCAAAATGTTCCGCGACATAATCCAAAAGTTAGGATGCCAAAATGTTCGTTGGTTTACTAGCTTTCAGACTGACCTGCCCGCGTTTGCACGTTTTTTCATCTGCGTATAAAATAAAGTTGTTAAAATGAGCCTTTTTTAATTGAATTAAATAAATTTTATGAATTAACAATTTTCAAGTTTTTCCTAAAGTACATACATAGTGTTTTTCTATCCCAGTTGGCAACGTCCTCGAGCCATCCTCAGTGACGGAGCGATGACATGTCAGAGTCACACCTGACATCCACAAGACATCTCTATGTACTGGGTTGAGGACAGTTTCATACAAATTTTCAAAATGTCCTCACTCAAAGTCAGCAGTGGTCAGGGCTGACCTTCTGGGGACATTTCACCTAAGACTTCTTTGGGGAAATGTCTGACATAGGTCATGCGAAAATACAAAAAATTTTCGTATTTCCTTTAGTTTTTACTTTTATCCATTTTACTTTATAAATTATCTTTCTCATATTTAGAAAAAACTTTTCGCCTTTTTTAGTCCCAACTGGATTTGAACCTGGAACCTCCAGTTTATTAGTCCCACACCTAACCACTTGTTCCAAACTTTATTTTTAAAATTGTATGTTTATTTATTACTTTTATTCTACTTGTTAGATTTTGATTTTATTTTAATTAAGTCGATAATATTGCCATCTTTTTCTTGGAAATTGAAGAGTTGCCCAGATTTAAAATTCTAATTTAATATACTGCTATTCTGAAGACATTTCCTTTTAGACGTCTTAGAGGAATTGTCCACACTCTTAAAGCAAACATTCAGTGCTGACAATGTTAGGACATGTCATCAAGGATTGCCTATGATTTGTCAGAACCTGAAGACATTTCCTCAAGGAATCACTGTGGAAATTTCCTCAGTGACACATTTTCCAACTGGGATATTAATACGGGATAAAATGAAACCCGGTTACCCAAAAACCCGAATACACAAAAAAACCGGTTACGAGAAAAACCCGGTTACGCGAAAAATAGTTTTTTTTTGTCGTATTAAAATTTGTTTTCTACACATTGGAAAAAAAATAAGTACCCGGTTAGGCGATCCAGACAGTTTTTTGAAAGAGTGTGGAACTTTTGATTACGATGAGTGAAAAAAGGGTTTTCACGTATTTTTTTTTTTCAATTTTTGGTATTTCAATTCCAGTTGTGGAAACGGTGTATGTTTTTTGTAAAGTAGGGATAAAAAGGATAATTCTGTCCCAGACAGTTTTTTGAAAGGGCGTGAAACTTTCTATAACGATAAGTTTTTAAAAAAGGGTTTTCTAAAAAAAAAAAAAAAAAAAATTCTAATTTTTTTATAAATTTATTTCAATTCCAGTTTTTAAAACGGGCACAAGCCGGCAACTAATATGGAAAGTGTGGATAGGAAGGATAATTCTGGTCCGCACAGTTTTTTGAAAGGGCGTGGAACTTTTGATAACTATGAGTTTAAAAAGGGGGTTTTCATAAAAAATATTGTTTTTCAATTTTTTTATATTTCAATTCCATTTGCGTAAACGGGCACAAGCGAGCAACTTTTTTGGAAAGTAGGGATAAAAAGGATAATTTTGGCGCAGATAGTTTTTTGAAAAGGCGTGGAATTTTTGATAAAAAACCCCCAAACGGGGTTTAAAAAAAAATCAGTTTTTTATAAACTCTTATTTCAATTAAATTTTTGAAAACGGGCACAAGCGGGCAAATTTTTTGGAAAGTGCGAATAAAAAGGATAATTCTGGCCCAGATATTTTTTTTAAAGGGCGTGGAACTTTTGATCACAATGAGTTTTAAAACGGGGTTTACAAAAAAAAAATCTGTTTTTTATAAATTCTTATTTCAATTAAATTTTTGAAAACGGGCACAAGTGGGCAACTTTTTTGTAAAGTAGGGATAAAAAGGATAATTTTGGCGCAGACAGTTTTTTGAAAAGGCGTGGAACTTTTGATAACGATGGGTGTAAAAACGGGGTTTACAAAAAAAAAAAAAACAGTTTTTTACACTCTTACTTATTTCAATTAAATTTTTGAAAACGGGCACAAGCGGGCAAATTTTTTGGAAAGTGCTGATACAAAGCATAATTCTGGCCCAGACAGTTTTTTGAAAGGCCGTGGAACTTTTTTAAAAGGGGGTTTTCAAAAAAGAAATAATTTTTTCCATTTTTTTTATAAATTTTATTTAAATTCTATTTTTGAAAACGGGCACAAGCGAGCAACTTTTTTGGAAAGTGTGGATAGAAAGAATAATTCTGGCCCAGACAGTTTCTTAAAAGGGCGTGGAACTTTTGATAACGATGAGCATAAAAAGGGGGGGTTCAAAACAAAAACTTAATTTTTTCCAATTTTTTATAAACTTTTTTTTTTCAATTCAATTTTGGAAAACGGTGTATTCACGTGATTTAAATGAAAATCACTCACGCTCACGCGTGAATCACGTTTTTTTAAACTCTTTTTTCTATTCAATTTTTGAATAATTTTAACTTACGTGATTTAATTGAATAACACTAACTCGTGAATCACGTTGTTTTTTTGAGTCACGCAAATCACAGGACCAGAGACCATCTCCGATTAAAACACATAAACAAAATACAAATGTCTCTTCATTTGATTCATTTATATCATCTGTAAGTGTTATTAAAAATGAAGTGTCCACCCTGAAATAGTTTCCTTGTATGTCTGATTCCAAAAAGTTTCAAGGCACTTATTTATTACCCTAATATAGTCACGTGGCCCCTGTAGGCTAGTTGGTAGCGTGCTAGCCTATGAAACAGGGGGTCGTGGGTTCGATTCCCACTAAAACCCTTGGTCGATTTCGCTACAACGAGACGACGGTCATTGTTACCAGTTCTCGGTTAGGGTAAAATTATTTAAAATGAGTTGTAAATAAAAATTGGAAAAATAAATAAAAACTGATCATTGGATCAAATTATTATTATTAATAGTCACGTGTTTTAAATGAAAATCATTCTATTATCACGTGATTTAAATAAAAATCACTCACGTTCACGCGTGAATCACGTTGTTTTTTTGAGTCACGCAAATCACGGGACCAGAGACCATCTCCAATTCAAATACATAAATAAAAGAAAAGTGTCTCTTCATTTGTTTCATCTATAATATCTGTAAATTTTATTAAAAATTAAGTGTCCACCCTGAAATAGTTTCCTTGTAGGTCCGATTCCAAAAAGTTTCAAGTCACTTATTTATTACCCTAATATAGGCTTATATTCTGAATTTCAAAAAAATCGATTAACATTTACGACCTCTATTTCCTTTTGGAAAAAAACCTACTATCTCGGCCCAGTGTGCAGGGATTCAAAAGTTATGACCAAAAGACTGAATTTCGGCAAGGGTTTTTACTGAATTTACGAGACAAAAAACACTATAAATTTCGAAAGGCTACTCTGAGGATGCTGAAGCTAGACATATATATTTTTCGATCCCCTGGCCTACTTCTTATTGAATTTCAGCCAAATCGGTCCCGTTATTAGCAAAACTGTGAATTTCAGATTAGTTTCACCTTAAATTCACGTGTTGAAAACCCGTTAAACATGTTTTAAAAACATTGGTAAGTCACAAAAATATTTTACAACGTATTTTTGCCACTCAAAAATATTTTTACACTAAAAAAAAAATGCACTCAAAAAAAATTTTACACTCAAAAAAAAATTTAGTAAATTATTTTTTTTTTTTCAAAAATTACTTTAAAAAAAAGTTTTTTTACACAAAATAAAATATTTCTAATCAAAAATGTTATTTTTTTACGTTAGAAAATTTGCATTTACTTAAAAAGGGCATCACACTAAGAAAATTATGTCATTAACTGTTTGTAGGTTATTTTAAAAAGTAATCAGTAAAGTCATTTTAAAAGAAAAATCACTTATTTTATAAAGGATTTAATTTTTTTACTGTTTCTGTAGTTTAAAAAAAATAATTTACTGTATTAAAAACGAATTTTCTGTTACATTTAATTTCGGCAGTAAAAAATTTCTTCTATAGTTTTACTGTTTTTCAATACAAAATAACTGAATATTCACTAGTTTTTTAATGTTTTGGTTAGTCATTAAATTAACATTTAAAATTGACTGTAATGTGTTTTTATTTTAAATGAAAAAACAGTGGAATGGTTTTTAAATAAAATTTCATTTATTTTAAGTGAATATTCACTGGAATTTACCTACATAATTCTTTGAGTGCACTTAAAAAGGGCATCATCTATTCGGCCAAGTCGAATTTAACATTTCTACTTATTTTTTTTTTATTTGTAAACTAAGAATGGTTATTGGACTATTTTGCTCCCATTTCACTCAAAGTTGCTTTATGTATAATTTCTTCACTTATTAAAGATATAACAAAAGATATATTCAGTCGATTCATTTTTAGAATTGGGACCCATTTTTTGGCAAATACTAGTGTAGGGTATAATATGGTCGGTCTTAACCGACTATAATTTTCTTACTTGTTTGGGAAGGTTTTTATACCCTCCACTCTAGTGATAGAGGGTATATATAAGTTTGTCATTCCGTTTGTAACACATCGAAATAATGGTCTAGGACCCCATAAAGTATATATATTCATGATCCTTGATCGATTTTAAGTCGATCTAGCGATGTCCGTCCGTCTGTCTGTCTGTCCGTTGAAAACACGCTAACTTTTGAAAGACTTTACGGAGGCTCCTGAAGTTTGACATATATGTTCTCCATTTACCGGGTCAGGTTGGTATTGCAATCTAGCGAAATCGGTCCAGTGGTTCAAAAGTTATGAGCAAAATAGTAAATTTCGGCAAGGGTATTTTTCGAATTTACAAGATTAAAACCACTATAACTTTCGAAAGACAATTCTGAGGGGGCTGAAGCTTATCACATATATTTGTCGTTCCGCAAGGCTGTTTGGTTTTGAATTTCAGCAAAATCGGTTCAGTGGTTCAAAAGTTATAAGCAAAGCAGTGAATTTCAGATTTGTTTCACCTTAAACTGTTGAAAACTCGTTAAACAAGTTTAAAAAGCATGGTGAAATACCAGTTTTGTAAAACTTGTTGTTGTTTGATTTCTTGTCGTGGGGTGCAGTTTAGTTGTTAGACAAGTAAATTTTTGTTATTGTTTTGTTATTGTTAGTGTAACTGTATGTAACGGGAAAAAATCAAATAAAGTATGTGTATGATTGAATGTTAATTTGTTTTTGGTTTTTGAAGAAGAGGATGGTAATATAAATAGAGGAAAATATGTGAAATAGTTTTTTTTGTATTACATATAGGTATAAAACAACAAAAATATTTTACAAAGTAATTTGTTACTCAAAGAAATTGTACACTAAAAAAATATTTACACTCAAAAAAAAAAATGTTACACTCAAAAAAAAATGTACACATTATTATTTTTTTTTTTTTTAATGAAATGGCAGACTCAAAAAAATGTTGACAGTCAAAAAAATATTACACTCAAAAAAATTTGATTGATTAAAAGAAACATAATATACATATTTCTAATAAAAAATTTGAAATGTAATTTTTTGAATTTTTTTTTAGAAAATTACTATCAGATAACATTGTGGAGGGTATTCATAGATTCGACCAAGTCGAATTTAATTTTTCTACTTGTTTTTTACTGAAGGGTCCTTATTTCAAATTTTTAACTTTCCATTATATCAGCAGAAATAACAAACTATCAAAGAACACTATTTTACCCCTTAGGGATCGGAATTCTCAAAAAGTTCCAGTTCCAAGAAAGTGATTAGTCCATCTCAACGTTAAGTTCCTTGACATTTTGCACCAGTCAAAAAATATTAAGATGAAATTGAAATAACTTTTAAATTTTCTTTGCTGGCATATATGGTTTTGAATTGAGAAAAGTGTGAAAGAAAAATTTTAATTTTTCTAAAAATTTAGACATCCTGGTTTGTTTCTTACTAGTTTCATATTATCCAGTTATAATAATCTTCAGAAAAACTTTTAATGTCAAGTTTATTTAGTTAATAGTCAATAAAACTCTATATGTGAAAATTATTAACAGATCGCAGCCGACAAGGATTGAACTCATCTTCATCTGTAATACTTTGCTATTAACTGCTTGTAACGTACAATCACTCTAGACCGATACGCTAAGTAGGCTGTTAAGCAAGTATCAACTAAATCTGATTTTTTTCAATTCGAGTGTCGTTGTTGCTGTTGTTTTTTTCTAACAGAAGAGTTTGTTATTGTAATTATATGCTGGCATTATTTTTTTTTTTGTAAACATTTCATTTCCCATACGTTATTCTCAATTTTCTAGCCTTTTCTACAACGATGTTCTAATTCTACTTCATGTCTATGTTTGGTTGTCTAACTATATGTGGGTGTTTGTGTATGTGTGTAAATCTATTTAAATGAAAAGAGGTTTTTCTTTATGTTTTAAAGCCAAAAACATAATAAAGTGCTTGTCACAGTGATGATTTAAAAGAGACCATGATGAATGTTGTGGTGTTGATAACAGATCTGTGATAAATTACAAAACGTCCAACTCCTGTTGTTTTCTTACCTCTTCTTTGTATACTTTCAACTGCCACTTGCTGCTACTTCACGTATTCGTACTATTTTAATAACATTTCATGTGTATAAGCCTTTTTTACGTAAAATTCTATGTTTGTATGTGTTTCTAACGAAATACAGGCATTTATGAAGATACGAGATGCTTCAGCGTTACGTACATGTAGGTAAATGGAAATGTCAGCTTTTATATGCACTTTTGCTTTTATACCCTATAGTATGGGAGCATAATCAATTTGTCATTTCATGTGAAACGCATTAAAAAATATCGGTCTTGTGATCAGTGATCCATTTTGTGATATTCTTGGGATGTCCGTTTGTCCGTCCGTCTTTCAATCAAATTTGAATAAGATGTGTTATCTTCACTAACTACACTGATAGAAATTTGTACATGACAATAATGAAAATCTACACTAATGTTATGAAAAATTACGTTAAAAGGGAACCTACGTAGGGTTTCATTGAATTAATGAAATAGGTATCATAAAATGTAATTGTAAGAACAAGTTTCATTAAATTAATGAACTTTATCTAACAAAATATAAATAACTTTAATGAAAAAGTATTTAATTCTTATGAAATATTTTAATTGAATAAATCACTTTTATTTTTAAAATGAAATATATATATTAAATTGTAAAGATCTTTTTATTGAATTAAAATAGAATTAAGAAATGGTTTTCAATTAGCTTTCTCGCACAAAATTTTACTTCAACCTGAAATTGTAACACATTATTAAAACCACGAAGTAATATAAAACAACGCTAATTAAGTAAATATAAAATTAATAATTTACTTTTTATTTCAAATTTCGTAAAGAAAAAAGTCTGAAAAAATCACAAAATATTCCAAAAATTCAAAAATCACAAATTATTTCGTGCCGCTCAGATCAGCTGTTTTTTGCGCGCGTAAAATAACAGACTAAACAGACGCGACACGACAACTATCAAAAAACAGCAAATTTTTAAAACAAAATTAATGAAATTTTTTTAAGAATCTACGAAATTTAATGAACCATAATTAATAAAAATCTTGCACAATATGTATGAAATTTTATTCAGCATATGAAATATTTCATTGTTGTAATGGAACAACGTTAATGAATTGCATTAATTGGTAATATGAGGCGTTTTTGTATCAGTGTAATGTATAAAAAATAAATCCATGAAGTTCATGTTTGCATTTGGGACCAATTTTCCGGCAAACACTGGTGTAGGGTATTATAAGGAAGGACCGACAATAGTTTTCTTAAATGTTTTACATAATTTTTTTTGTATTTTTTGAGAAAATGAAACATTTTTATGCCAGCAAAAGCTTGAGGCCCTGTAGTTGTTCCCTGGGGATTCAAAATTCTGTTTTTTTTCGGCCCTCACCCTTATGTGGGCGTGGTTTTAAAAAAAATAATGTGAATAATGATAGAACTGAATTACTAAGGTGCAAAAAGCAAAATAAATTAAAGACACCCGACGGCACCACGCAGACACCCCCCCCCCCCCCCACAAAAAACCGAACCTGTCAATTTTTTTTTTTTTTTTGTACACTTTGAATGGTATAAAAGATTCTACTCTGCCGAATTAAACACCCTCACTTGATTTTTTATCATTGAGCAAGATGAGAAGAAGCAAAGAATTATGAATAATATTTTGAGTGTTTTCATGAATAATGTCAACTCTTAAGTTTAAATTAAAGCGCTGGAAAATAGCAAGAAATGGAAGATATTAAGTGTTTTTTTTTCAGCATTTGGATTAGGATTTTATGAACCAAATAAATTCACATACTAATTATCGTTTATATTCCCAGCAGAGAAAAATCTAGATTTTGGCGATACAGCATCTTTTTATAACATACCCAAGCGCATCCAAAGAGCGCTCTTGAGGATGCAGTAAAAGTAAGGGGAACAAATTTTAAATTTTTGTTAAAATTTTTTATATAAAACTTATAATTTACAAATTTTTTTGTATATAATTTCACACTAACTTTCCTTTTTTGAATTTTTAACAATTTTTGAATGAAAAAAACAGGATTTTTAGACAAAGACACATGATTTGACTGCATCATTATTGCGCATTAATCGGCGCCGCAAAGAGCGATTCAATCATAACATCATAACACATTCGAGATGATGGTAAATAGGTCAACCAAAAAACAGCAAATGCTTATTTGTAATTTCAAAGAATAAACAAAATTCCCTTTATATTTCAGAAATTTATGTTTATATATGAGCAAATCCATGGGAAATTAAACTGACGAATCACCGATTCTGTTTATTTTTGGTTATTTGATAGAGCTTCGCAAATGATTAAAAACCTTATTTTTTTTTTTTTTGATTGGTACTTTGGAAGATATGGACGTTCAAAAACATGTCCAACTAGTGCTCTAAACTGTGACATCGCCTTAGAAAATCATGCATGAATTCAGCAGGTTTGGATGCGCTCCTTGGCTCGAGTTTTCTTTCAAAAAGCTGCTGCCAGTATAGCAAAATTTCTGCTGGGTTATTTATGGTCGTTGGGGTAGTTAAACAAATTGGTCTTCAAAACCGGTCTACCCGGGTACCCGGTTTTGACCGAAGGCTCTGGTTTTTTATGTAAAATGCTTTATATTATGAAATTTCAGGATTTCCCGGGAATTCCCGTTAGAGTTTCTCGGACCCCTTACACTACCAAATTTTTACATTTTACAGCATATAAATATTTTCCCTACATTAACGACTTTAATTCTTAAAAGATGATTATTGTCATATTTAAAATTAAAATCGCTATATTGCTTTGACAGCCTTTGGATTTGTTTGTGGTTTTTTAATTTCTTTGGCATATTTTTTTTTCAAAAGTAGAAATTAAAAACTTGTTCTCCATGAGAAACAAAAACTGTTTACTTTTGCAAAAATAGTAATTATTTTAAGAATTGTCTTATTTAGCCTGTGCTATTAGTGTCGCTTAGAAAATTCAAAACATTTCAAAGGGTGAAGTTTTAATTATTTTCTATTACTGTTATTACTTTTTATGTATCATAGTGTTATCACGGAATAGCCAACAAAGACTTTGTGTTTTTTGCTAATTAATATAAATTATTACTACTATCTCACAATATTTAATTGTTATGACTGTGTAGTGATTGTTTTCAGTCTATTATAATAATCATTTAAGAAAAGTTGAACAAATTTTATTTTGCTTGTAAATATAGAAAAAGTTTTAATCTTAAGGAATTGAAATTTTTAAATCTACCACCAATTAAGATTTTTTTTTTTTGAAACCCATACCGTCGACCATTCATAAGTATTTTATAAAAAAATATTTTGCTTTTATTCTATTTTTTTTTTTTTAATAATCTTAATTTATTTACTTTTTGGAAATTTGATTGAGTACACTAGTTTACAAAATTTTAAATTTTGCAATCCACAATATTCTTTGTTTAATTGTATTGTAAATTCATTGTAAATATTCATTGAACATTTGTTAGCGTATGATTAACAGTAAATGAGAAAATATAAAATACAACGTATACGCCTAGTGCGCCCAGCAAACGCATTAATTAATTCAATTCTAACAAACACAAAGTTTTAATATTGAAAAAAACTTTTATATAGAAAATTTGTTATCGAAAACAAACTTTTCTATCAAACATTTTTTGTCGAAAACAAACGTTTTTATAGAACATTTGTTATCGAAAACAAAATTTTCTATAGAAAATTTATTATCGAATACAAAGTTTTCTATAGAAAATTTTTTATCGAAAACAAAGTTTTCTATAGAAATTTGTTATCGAAAACAAACTTTTCTATAGAAAATTTGTTGTACAAACTTTTCTATAGAAAATTTGTTGTACAAACTTTTCTATAGAAAATTTGTTATACAAACTTTCTATAGAAAATTTGTTATACAAACTTTTCTATAGAAAATTTGTTATACAAACTTTTCTATAGAAAATTTGTTATACAAACTTTTCTATAGAAAATTTGTTATACAAACTTTTCTATAGAAAATTTGTTATACAAACTTTTCTATAGAAAATTTGTTATACAAACTTTTCTATAGAAAATTTGTTATACAAACTTTTCTATAGAAAATTTGTTATACAAACTTTTCTATAGAAAATTTGTTATACAAACTTTTCTATAGAAAATTTGTTATACAAACTTTTCTATAGAAAATTTGTTATACAAACTTTTCTATAGAAAATTTGTTATACAAACTTTTCTATAGAAAATTTGTTATACAAACTTTTCTATAGAAAATTTGTTATACAAACTTTTCTATAGAAAATTTGTTATACAAACTTTTCTATAGAAAATTTGTTATACAAACTTTTCTATAGAAAATTTGTTATACAAACTTTTCTATAGAAAATTTGTTAAACAAACTTTTCTATAGAAAATTTGTTTTAAAATCTTTTCTATAGAAAATTTTTTATACAAACTATTCTAAGAAAATTTGTAATTCAAACTTTTCAATAGAAAATTTGTTTTCAATAGAAAATTTGTTATACAAACTTTTCTAAAGAAAATTTGTTACACAAACTTTTCTATAGAAAATTTGTTATACAAACTTTTCTATAGAAAATTTGTTTTACGAACTTTTCTATAGAAAATTTGTTTTACGAACTTTTCTATAGAAAATTTGTTATACAAACTTTTTTATAGAAAATTTGTTATACAAACTTTTCTATAGAAAATTTGTTATACAAACTTTTCTATAGAAAATTTGTTATACAAACTTTTCTATAGAAAATTTGTTATACAAACTTTTCTATAGAAAATTTGTTATACAATCTTTTCTAAGAAAATTTGTTATTCAAACTATTTTATAGAAAATTTGTTATACAAACTTTTAGATAGAAAATTTGTTTTACTAACTTTTCTATAGAAAATTTGTTATACAAACTTTTCTATAGAAAATTTTTTATACAAACTTTTCTATAGAAAATTTGTTATACAAACTTTTCTAAAAAAAATTTGTTATACAAACTTTTCTATAAAAAATTTATTATACAAACTTTTCTATAAAAAATTAATTATACAAAATTTTCTATAGAAAATTTGTTATACAAACTTTTCTATAGAAAATTTGTTATACAAATTTTTCTATAGAAAATTTGTAATACAAACTTTTCTATAGAAAATTTGTTATACAAACTTTTCTATAGAAAATTTGTTATACAAACTTTTCTATAGAAAATTTGTTATACAAACTTTTCTATCGAAAATTTGTTATACAAACTTTTCTAAGAAAATTTGTTATACAAACTTTTCTAAAAAAATTTGTTATACAAACTTTTCTAAAAAAATTTGTTATACAAACTTTTCTAAAAAAATTTGTTATACAAACTTTTCTATAGAAAATTTGTTATACAAACTTTTCTATAGAAAATTTGTTATGCAAACTTTTTTATAGAAAATTTTTTATACAAACTTTTAGATAGAAAATTTGTTATACAAACTTTTCTATAGAAAATTTGTTATACAAACTTTTCTAAGATAATTTGTTATACAAACTTTTCTATAGAAAATTTGTTATACAAACTTTTCTAAAAAAATTTGTTATACAAACTTTTCTATAAAAAATTTATTATACAAACTTTTCTATAAAAAATTTATTATACAAAATTTTCTATAGAAAATTTGTTATACAAACTTTTCTATAGAAAATTTGTTATACAAATTTTTCTATAGAAAATTTGTAATACAAACTTTTCTATAGAAAATTTGTTATACAAACTTTTCTATAGAAAATTTGTTATACAAACTTTTCTATAGAAAATTTGTTATACAAACTTTTCTATAGAAAATTTGTTATACAAACTTTTCTATAGAAAATTTGTTATACAAACTTTTCTATCGAAAATTTGTTATACAAACTTTTCTAAGAAAATTTGTTATACAAACTTTTCTAAAAAAATTTGTTATACAAACTTTTCTAAAAAAATTTGTTATACAAACTTTTCTAAAAAAATTTGTTATACAAACTTTTCTATAGAAAATTTGTTATACAAACTTTTCTATAGAAAATTTGTTATACAATCTTTTCTAAGAAAATTTGTTATGCAAACTTTTTTATAGAAAATTTTTTATACAAACTTTTAGATAGAAAATTTGTTATACAAACTTTTCTATAGAAAATTTGTTATACAAACTTTTCTAAGATAATTTGTTATACAAACTTTTCTATAGAAAATTTGTTATACAAACTTTTCTAAAAAAATTTGTTATACAAACTTTTCTATAAAAAATTTATTATACAAACTTTTCTATAAAAAATTTATTATACAAAATTTTCTATAGAAAATTTGTTAAACAAACTTTTCTATAGAAAATTTGTTATACAAATTTTTCTATAGAAAATTTGTAATACAAACTTTTCTATAGAAAATTTGTTATACAAACTTTTCTATAGAAAATTTGTTATACAAACTTTTCTATAGAAAATTTGTTATACAAACTTTTCTATAGAAAATTTGTTATACAAACTTTTCTATAGAAAATTTGTTATACAAACTTTTCTATAGAAAATTTGTTATACAAACTTTTCTATAGAAAATTTGTTATACAAACTTTTCTATAGAAAATTTGTTATACAAACTTTTCTATCGAAAATTTGTTATACAAACTTTTCTATAGAAAATTTGTTATACAAACTTTTCTATAGAAAATTTGTTATACAAACTTTTCTATAGAAAATTTGTTATACAAACTTTTCTATAGAAAATTTGTTATACAAACTTTTTTATAGAAAATTTGTTATACAATCTTTTCTAAGAAAATTTGTTATGCAAACTTTTTTATAGAAAATTTGTTATACAAACTTTTAGATAGAACATTTGTTTTACTAACTTTTCTATAGAAAATTTGTTATACAAACTTTTCTAAGATAATTTTTTATACAAACTTTTCTATAGAAAATTTGTTCAAACTTTTCTATAGAAAATTTTTTATACAAACTTTTCTATAGAAAATTTGTTATACAAACTTTTCTATAGAAAATCTGTTTTACAAACTTTTCTATAGAAAATCTGTTATACAAACTTTTCTATAGAAAATTTGTTACACAAACTTTTCTATAGAAAATTTGTTATACAAACTTTTCTATAGAAAATTTGTTATACAAACTTTTCTATAGAAAATTTGTTATACAACTTTTCTATAGAAAATTTGTTTTACAAACTTTTCTAAATAAAATTTGTTATACAAACTTTTCTATAGAATATTTGTTATACAAACTTTTCTATTGAAAATTTGTTAAACAAACTTTTCTGTAGAAAATTTGTTATACAAACTTTTCTATAGAAAATTTGTTGTACAAACTTTTCTATAGAAAATTTGATGTACAAACTTTTCTATAGAAAATTTGATGTACAAACTTTTCTATAGAAAATTTGTTACACAAACTTTTCTATAGAAAATTTGTTACACAAACTTTTCTATAGAAAATTTGTTACACAAACTTTTCTATAGAAAATTTGTTACACAAACTTTTCTATAGAAAATTTGTTACACAAACTTTTCTATAGAAAATTTGTTACACAAACTTTTCTATAGAAAATTTGTTACACAAACTTTTCTATAGAAAATTTGTTACACAAACTTTTCTATAGAAAATTTGTTACACAAACTTTTCTATAGAAAATTTGTTATACAAACTTTTCTACAGAAAACTTTCTATAGAAAATTTGTTATACAAACTTTTCTATAGAAAATTTGTTATACAAACTTTTCTATAGAAAATTTCTTATACAAAATTTTCTGTAGAAATTTTTAATTCAAACTTTTCTATAGAAAATATGTTATACAAACTTTTCTATAGAAAATTTGTTATACAAAATTTTTTATAGAAAATTTGTTATACAAACTTTTCTATAGAAATTTTTTTATACAAACGTTTCTATAGAAAATTTGTTATACAAACTTTTCTATAGAAAATTTGTTATACAAACTTTTCTAAAGAAAATTTGTTATACAAACTTTTCTATTAAAAATTTGTTATACAAACTTTTCTATACAAAATTTGTTATACAAATCTTTCTACAGAAAATTTGTTGTACAAACTTTTCTGTAGAAAATTTGTTATACAAAGTTTTCTATCGAAAATTTGTTATACAATATTTTCTATAAAAAAATTGTTATACAAACTTTTCTAAAGAAAATTTGTAATACCAACTTTTCTATAGAAAATTTGTAATACAAAATTTTCTATAGAAAATTTGTTATACAAAATTTTCTATTGAAAATTTGTTATACAAAATTTTCTATAGAAAATTTTTTATACAAACTATTCTATAGAAAATTTATCATACAAACATTTCAATAGAAAATTTTTTATGCAAACTTTTCTATAGAAAATTTGTTATACAAACTTTTCTATAGAAAATTTTTTATACAAAATTTTCTATAGAAAATTTGTTATACAAACTTTTCTATAGAAAATTTGTTATACAAACTTTTCTATAGAAAATTTGTTATACAAACTTTTCTATAGAAAATTTGTTATACAAACTTTTCTATAGAAAATTTTTTATACAAACTTTTCTATAGAAAATTTTTTATACAAACTTTTCTATAGAAAATTTGTTATACAAACTTTTCTATAGAAAATTTGTTATACAAACTTTTCTATAGAAATTTTGTTATACAAAGTTTTCTATAGAAAATTTGTTATAGGTTAGGTTAAGAGGTTGACGTAATGTCCACATGACCAGTTCCTGATCCAAAGTGATACCTCGAAAGGGGGGGTTGGTTTTTGTTGTTGGCTGCTTTTCATATTAATCATAATTCACTACTGCCTTCCTGGTAAATGATGATTTATGTCTCCACATATTTCTCATCGAGTTTACTAAGCCTAATATATTTAAGCATCTTCCATGGGTTGACATCTCTAAGTTCCTCCAGTTCCTGAAAAAAATAAAAGCCAAAACAATTAAATCGAGTGCGAGATAGTGCAAAGATAATGGAGTCTATAGAAAATTTGTTATACAAACTTTTCTATAGAAAATTTGTTATACAAACTTTTCTATAGAAAATTTGTTATACAAACTTTTCTATAGAAAATTTGTTATACAAACTTTTCTATAGAAAATTTGTTATACAAACTTTTCTATAGAAAATTTGTTATACAAACTTTTCTATAGAAAATTTGTTATACAAACTTTTCTATAGAAAATTTGTTATACAAACTTTAGTTTGTAAAATTTTCTATAGAAAAGTTTGTATAACATATTTTCTATAGAAAAGTTTGAATTACAAATTTCTACAGAAAATTTTGTATAACAAATTTTCTATAGAAAATTTTGTATAACAAATTTTCTATAGAAAGTTTGTATAACAAATTTTCTATAGAAAAGTTTGTATAACAAATTTTCTATAGAAAGTTTTCTGTAGAAAAGTTTGTATAACAAATTTTCTATAGAAAAGTTTGTGTAACAAATTTTCTATAGAAAAGTTTGTACATCAAATTTTCTATAGAAAAGTTTGTACAACAAATTTTCTATAGAAAAGTTTGTATAACAAATTTTATTTAGAAAAGTTTGTATAACAAATTTTCTTTAGAAAAGTTTGTATAACAAATTTTCTATAGAAAAGTTTGTATAACAAATTTTCTACAGATAAGTTTGTTTAACAAATTTTCAATAGAAAAGTTTGTATAACAAATTTTCTATAGAAAAGTTTGTATAACAAATATTATTTAGAAAAGTTTGTATAACAAATTTTCTATAGAAAAGTTGTATAACAAATTTTCTATAGAAAAGTTTGTAAAATTTGTTATTGAAAACAAACTTTTCTATAGAAAATTTATTATCTTAAACAGATTCTTCTATAAAAATGTTTGTCAAAGACAAACTTTTCTATAGAAATTTTGTTATACAAACTTTTCTATAGAAAATTTGTTATACAAACTTTTCTATAGAAAATTTGTTATACAAACTTTTCTATCGAAAATTTGTTATACAAACTTTTCTATAGAAAATTTGTTATACAAACTTTTCGATAGAAAAATTGTTATACAAACTTTTCTATAGAAAATTTGTTATACAAACGTTTCTATAGAAAATTTGTCATACAAACTTTTTCAAAGAAAATTTGTTATACAAACTTTTCTATAGAAAATTTGTTATACAAACTTTTCTATAGAAAATTTGTTATAAAAACTTTTCTATAGAAAATTTGTTATACAAACTTTTCTATAGAAAATTTGTTATACAAAGTTTTCTATAGAAAATTTGTTATACAAACTTTTCTGTAGAAAATTTGTTATACAAACTTTTCTATAGAAAATTTGTTATATAAACTTTTCTAAGAAGATTTGTTATACAAACTTTTCTATAGAAAATTTGTTATATAAACTTTTCTAAGAAAATTTGTTACACAAACTTTTCTATAGAAAATTTGTTATACAAACTTTTCTATAGAAAATTTGTTATACAAACTTTTCTATAGAAAATTTGTTATACAAACTTTTCTATAGAAAATTTGTTATACAAACTTTTCTATAGAAAATTTGTTATACAAACTTTTCTATAGAAAATTTGTTATACAAATTTTTCTATAGAAAATTTGTTATACAAACTTTTCTATAGAAAATTTGTTATACAAACTTTTCTATAGAAAATTTGTTATACAAACTTTTCTATAGAAAATTTGTTATACAAACTTTTCTATAGAAAATTTGTTATACAAACTTTTCTATAAAAAAATTATTATACAAACTTTTCTATAGAAAATTTGTTATACAAACTTTTCCATAGAAAATTTGCTATACAAACTTTTCTATAAAAAATTTGTTATACAAACTTTTCTATAAAAAATTTGTTATACAAACTTTTCTATAGAAAATTTGTTATACAAACATTTCCATTGATAATTTGTTATACAAACTTTTCTATAGAAAATTTGTTATACAAACTTTTCTATAGAAAATTTGTTATACAAAATTTGTTATACAAACTTTTCCATAGAAAATTTGTTGTACAAACTTTTCTATAGAAAATTTGTTATCCAAACTTTTCTATAGAAAATTTGTTATCCAAACTTTTCTATAGAAAGTTTGTTATACAAACTTTTCTATAGAAAATTTGTTATACAAACTTTTCTATAGAAAATTTGTTATACAAACTTTTCTATAGAAAATTTGTTATACAAACTTTTCTATAGAAAATTTGTTATACAAACTTTTCTATAGAAAATTTGTTATACAAACTTTTCTATAGAAAATTTGTTATACAAACTTTTCTAAGAAAATTTTTTATACAAACTTTTCTATGAAAATTTGTTATACAAACTTTTCTAAGAAAACTTGTTATACAAACTTTTCTAAGAAAACTTGTTATACAAACTTTTCTAAGAAAATTTGTTATACAAACTTTTCTAAGAAAATTTTTTATACAAACTTTTCTAAGAAAAATTGTTATACTAACTTTTCTATAGAAAAATTGTTATACAAACTTTTCTATAGAAAATTTGTTATACAAACTTTTCTATAGAAAATTTGTTATACAAACTTTTCTATAGAAATTTTGTTATACAAACTTTTCTATAGAAAATTTGTTATACAAACTTATCTATAGAAAATTTGTTATACAAACTATTCTATAGAAAATTTGTTATGCAAAATTTTCTATAGAAAATTTGTTACACAAACTTTTCTATAGAAAATTTGTTATACAATTATATAAAAATTTTTATCGAAAACAAACTTTTTTGTTATGGAAAACAAACTTTTCTAAAGAAATTTGTTTTGGAAAACGAACTTTTATATAGAAAATTTGTTATCGAAAACAAACTTTTTTATAGAAAATTTATTATCTAAAACAGATTCTTCTATAAATAATTTTTGTCAAAGACAAACTTTTTTATAGAAAATTTGTTATCGAAAACAAACTTTTCTATATAAAAAAAAAATTGTTATCGAAAACAAAATTTTCTCTGAAAAATTTGTTATCGAAAAAAAAACTTTTCTATAGAAAATTTGCTATCGAAAAAATTGTTATCGAAAAGATACGTTTCTTTAGAAAATTTGTTGTCGAATACAAACACATAAAAATATATTGGAATTAACTAAATTTTGTCTAGTGTTCAATTGAAATGTCCGCTTCACATCATAATTTTTTGTTATATATAGTTATGTTCAATTACCATGTCATTGGTATCTATCATCTTAATTTATTTGTAGAAATATTTGAAGAACTTGTTAAAATAAAAATTGTTTAAATGCAATGGAGCGTTTAAAAGAATTTTAATTTAAAAATTGTTTTTATTTTTTTTTTTTGCATTTGATCATTTTGTAAACATAAGTTTTTTTTTTACTTCTTCTGACCCTTCTTAGGGGCACGGCTTAAAAAAATTAAATTAGAAAATAATCAATAGCGCTTTATTGAAAAATTCTTTCACACCTCAAATGAATTTTAGAAGAAATTGAATATGTAGGTACTTTTTAAGTACTACATAAGAATTGTTGAACAACAAAGAGCAATAAGTAGCAATAATACTGTTGCATAATCTGTCCCAAATCTGAAAACAAACTTTAAAACTCATCGTTATTGTACTTTTAATAAAAAACAAGTAAGAATACTTTATTTGGCTGCCCTTCAAATTTATTCACATGTTTTATTCATTTCTTATAAACTTTACTCTGATTAAGTATTAAAAGAAGAAAGTAATGTTTCTCTAAATTTTTCTCATTAAATTTCCAAAGTGTTCAATTAGAGTTATATTCTAGTTGGAGGCCCAACAATTCTATTTGTGGTATTCTCATAACAGAATAAAATAGTAACATAACTCATTTTACATCTGTACAGATTTGTTTCATCCCCACTGAGGGATCCTCAGTAGATCCTATAGAATCATTGTTGGTCAGTCAAACATAAAACTAGACATAATATTGCATATATGAAGCATTCCACACCGAATGTCCAACAACATAAAACATGGGTGCCATTAATGTCTAAATAGTTTGTATGGATAGCCCGAAGAAAATTGCTTTTTTGGTTTTTGAATTTTTAAAAAACTGGAGAAAGCAGGCGTTGTTAAATATTGGAAAAATATTGGAAAAATCCTTAAATTTTGTGTCGAGTTCCCTTGATTAAATATTTATCAAACTAAAACTGAAAAATTAACAATCTTGCCTATTTTTTTATGGACTATCTATTAAAACTTTTTATTTTAGAACATTTTTATAGCCCGTTTTGAAATTTTTAATCTTTTAAAAAACCAATTTATCAAAATTCTGGCCTCATTTTTTTTAAGGTTTTATGTGCGTCTGTCCATACAAAAAATTCATAAGAATAATTTTCGTTTTTGTCGGGAGAATCTCATTTGAATATTAGGTTAGGTTAGGTTAGGGTGGCGGTGCCAGATGGGCACTCCGCATAGACCAATTGGTCCATAGCGATACCACAAAACTTTTTCCGCTTATCGATGTAAACTAAATACATTGACCTTCATTGCGAATTGTTTCAAGCTTTTCAGGTCTATCCTCGTAATTTCCTCCAAAGTCTCGAACTGTGAACTTCCTATAATTGATAGTCGAGTTCGTGCCAAAGCCGGGCAGTGACACAGGATGTGTTCAATGGTCTCTTCGACGTCTGGTGTCTCGCACTTTTTACAGTTTGCGTCCGTAATAAGATTCATGTTCTTGGCATGTTTTCCGACAAGACAGTGTCCCGTTATTAAACCTGTCAACATACGACATTCTATTCTCGTAAGTGTAAGTAAGAATTTAGTTCTTCCTAAATCATAGCGTGGCCATAAAATTCTGCTTATACGACTTGTCCTAAGTTCCTTCCATCTTCGATTTGCTTTGGCGACAGTTAGGGTATTTCGTTTTAGTTTGAAATGCTGGAGTAGCGGTGAAAGCATTATGGTGGTACCTATGCCATCTGCTCCAAGTTTCGCGAGTTCATCTGCTTTCTCGTTTCCTTCTATTCCTTCGTGCCCTGGTACCCATAATAAGGTAACTTCATTATTTAAGCAAAGTTGTTTTAAATTCTCGTAACACTTTAAAACCGTTTTCGATTTAATTTGGTAGCTCAAGAGTGCCTTTAGAGCAGCTTGACTATCCACGTAGAAATTAAGGGTGGCACCTTTTTCCTTTGCCATATATTCCACAGCTTTTGATATAGCAGCTATCTCAGCCTGAAAGATACTCGAGTCCACGGGTAATTTAAAAGATAAGTGTTGGTCAAGTTCCAGTATCGTGAAACCAGCTCCAACACCATGCGATTGCTTCGATCCATCAGTAAAGATATTTATTGAGTTCGCAGGAGGGCCCTGCCAGGTCGACCAGAATTCTCGATCCGGAAATCTAACTTCATATTTCCGGTCGAAAAATAGTTTGGGCACTGTGTAATCAGAGTCAATACGGTCCATATTAGCAATGTTACTGTGTCCAAAGTTGCGATACTTGAACCAATTTGACTCTTTGAGTCTGAGGCAAGCTTTGTAAGCCTCGCCCTTAGCAAAGAGATCAATTGGTAATAAGTGCAATAAAGTGTCGATAGAGTCGGCTGATGTTGTTCTCAAAGCGCCAGTGATACTCCGTCCCATTTGCCGTTGAAGCTTCTGAAACATTTTAAGCGTCACATCCTTTTCGAGTGCCTTATGCCAGACTAAAACTCCATAGAGTAAGATTGGTCTTACGATTGAAGTATAAATCCAGTAAGTGACTTTAGGTTCTAGACCCCAGGTACTGCCGAACATTTTCTTACACGCGTAATACGCGTTGTTTGCCTTTTTTACTCTTTCTTCAGAGTTCTTGTTCCAGAACAGCTTACTGTCCAAGAACACTCCAAGAAATTTGGCATGCGGTGATATTGGAATTTCAACTCCTCCCACTCGAACCTTTCTAAATTCCGGGATTTTGTATTTTCTAGTAAAAAGAACCATTTCCGTTTTCTGCGGGTTGACATTAAGTCCATTTCCTGAAGCCCACTTCCACATAGCCTTAAGTGAGCCCTCTAAAATCTCGGATACAGTATCCAGATATTTGCCACATGATAGAATAACCACATCATCAGCGTATGCTATTGTTGTGGTTCCTAAAGTCTTCAGTTCCTTTAAAATGGGGTCCAACACCAGGAGCCAGAGCAGTGGTGACAGAACCCCACCTTGTGGTGTTCCTCTAGTAGCGTAACGAGATGTTTTTGCATGACCCCATTCGGCCGTTATTTCCCGACATGAAAGCATTTGCTCTATCCATTTACTCAAACAACTGTTAGTTGAAGCCTTGTCCAAAGCATTAACTATCGTCTTTGTATTTACATTGTTAAAAGCCCCTTCTATATCCAGAAATGCTGCAAGAGCAAATTCCTTATACTCCAGGGATACTTCTACCTTCTGTACAAGTGAATGGAGCGCAGTCTCTATGGATTTACCCTGCTGGTAAGCATGCTGTGCATCCGATAGAAAATTTGTACCTAAATGCTCTCGTATATATAGATCAATTATCCTTTCCAGTGTTTTCAAAAGAAAAGATGTTAAACTGATTGGTCTGTAATCTTTTGCCGTCGCGTGGTTAAGTTTACCGCTTTTGGGCAAGTATATAATACTTGCTTTCCTCCATCCTTTTGGAATATAGCAAAATTTCAGGCATGCAGTAAAAATCGATAAAAGATGCGGAATTAAAATATTGGAGACGTTCTGAAGCATTGCCGGAATAATGCCGTCAGGTCCAGGTGATTTGTATGGTTTGAATGAAGCTAGAGCCCATTTTATTCGGTCAGCAGTTAAACAATTTTCTGGAATGATCGAGTGTGACGGCGGAACCTCTTGCAAGGTCCTACCTCTTAGGAGAGCGATGCTACCTTTTAGAATCCGGCCGTGCTCAGGGAAATTGGGTGGAGTACTTGTCTCCTTTGAGGTAGGAAGAAGCCTGCCACAATAAAATTAAGGTAGCTATAAACCTATTAACTATCAATTACCACACAAACTCAAACCAAAAGTCAAAGAAATTTAGACAAGAAGTCCAAACTAAAAGAAGAGAAGTTAAACAGAACAGGTGCAAAAACTATAAAGGAAGAGGAAATAGATGTTAGACTCCACTTCATTCTTAACCCACCCAAGACCATTGCTATCTATTTTCATATTTTAGATAGCCCAATGATATCTACCCTACGTTTGCCTAAATGTTTCGTGGAATGTTAAATAAAAAGTTTAAAAATTCATATTAACAACAATAACAAAAGTTTATTTTATAAAATTCGCAAATTTCATTATAAAAACACTATTAACACTAGTCATATAAAATTATTACTATTTTGCTAATTAAAATTAAAAATATAATGAAAAAAATTACGGATCAAAATTTTCGAGTGTATGAATAGAAAATTATATTTAAAATCTCAAAAAAAAAAATGTTAAGTTTAAAAAAAAATTATGTTATTTAACATTCTGTTAAATTCATTTGGAAATTAACTACCAAACAAAATTAGTAAATGAAGTAAAAATATTTGTCAATGTGACATTTAATTATCAAAAGGGAAATTAATTCAATTGAATTAAAAATTATTATTAAGAATTAAAAATTGCACAAAATTTCATTGAAACCCGATTATAAAAAAAAAATGAATTAGAAATACAATGGGTACCGATGATAGGGTTTCCTTTAAACCATGAGTGGAACTCGATGCAAATAAACAATAATTAAAATTTAAAAATTAAAACTCACCATTGGATATCCTCGATGACGCCAGGCCTGTAGTCTAAAGGATCTTGAGTAGCTGCTGTTAAATAATGCTTTAATTATATTGTTAGATTTGCATACTTTCCACTAATTCATCAGATATATTTTACGTTTAGATGATTCTGTATTTTTAACGCGGTTTTTAGTTATTTTAAATACCTTTGGTATTAGGCGCCCATAATATTACGAAAGAATTTAAACAAAATTTAAATATTCAAAACCGAAAATTTAGAAAAGTCAAAATCAAAATTCGAACCAAAATAAACAAAATTAAATTTTAAATTCAAAACAAAACGAAAAATTATAAAATGAAATCAAAACAAATTGAATTTGAAATAAAACAAAAAATAGAAATAAAAATAAAAATAAAAATGACAAATTAAAATATTAAAAGAAAAATTGAATTTTTAAATCTTTGACAGATTACACTATGGTTGACGAATTTACGTATTATCAAACTATCGGTGGTTAAACTGTATAATAGACCACGTACGATGACGATTTTATATTTTGATAAAGACGCGCTATTGTTGACGAAATTTTAGTCCTTTAATCAGTCCGTCAATTACGATAATTGCCGGAACAGAAATCAATATTTCACGTTTATCAGATTTACACAAAATGTAGAATTATTCTTCTTGGCTCCTTTTGCCAACCAGATATACAGACAATGCAGATTTGCAAACGTATGACAATTGTTCCCAGATTACCAGACACCAAAATGATGGGAGGATAAGGAACCAAAGGTGTCCTTATCGAGATATCCTTAATCCTACCAAAAGAAAATTTTACTTTAGATGTGTTCTCGAGCGGTATTCGTGCGTCCATCTTACCTCCCAAAACGTATATATATGCGTAGTTTAAATTTGCGAGTTAAACGATGTTTGCAACACGTATCGTAATTGCAAAATTTTGCTCCAACCCCGTTCTACATAGATTTACAATAATGGCTTGATTTACCAAACTTCCTCAATTTAATTTCAAATAATAATATTTTAGAGAACGTTTTCGAACAATTTCAATATTTTTAATGAAAATTTTTCAACAAATTTTGACAAAATTTATTTCAAATAAAACCAAATCTACTACGTACTTTTATAAAAAATTTACAGTGAAATCGAACAGTATTCCAAAATTATATAAAAGCAGCACAAAATAATTTAACTAAAATCTGTAAAACACCAAAAAAAAACCCTTGTGAGGCCAACCTCACACGAGGGGTTATCGCGGATTACATTCATTGCAATCGGGTTTGTCCTACATCCCGGAAAGTGTGTTGTAAGTAGAACATCAAGTGTTTCATCAGCACTTTCTGTCCACGTATCATCACTTTTTTTCAGTAGGATTGGTGGAATGTTCTTCTTCGATAAAATTTTTCTTAGCCTTGCAGCCTCAGTGGTATGTTCAATATTGCTGCAAAGGTTTTCCCAGCTAATTTTTTTTGATTTCCGTATTAGCTTTTTGAAGCTTTTTAGTTCACTTCTGTATTGCGCCCAGCTGTCATCTGTGTTGCCCCGTCTAGCGTGCTTAAATAAGTCCTGCACTAAATTGCGAGCGTTTGAAAGCTCTCTAGACCACCACGGAGGTTGGGGTTTCTTGCGACTATACCTTAAGGGGCAAGATTTTTCAAAAGATACGCGTAAAATGGACGTAAGATTATCATTTACTAGTTCTATAGTATTTTCATCTAAAATTTCTCGTTTTGGTAGAGCAACCATTTTCTTGTCTACTAAACTACTATATTTACCCCAGTTTGTTTTCTCAGGGTTTCTATACGGTTTGTTTGTCATTAAATTTTCCAGCTTTACCTTAAAACTTAAATATTTGTGATCCGAGCAAGAAGCCTTTTCAAGGATTCCCCACTCGACTATGTTCAAATCAGGTTTATCAGTGAAAAGTGTTAGGTCTAAAACATTTTTACTTGTAGGACCTATAAACGTAGGTTCTGAACCATAATTCGCAATGTTAATATTAGTATCCTTTATAAATTGGAATAAGTCTTCCCCCCTTTCGTTAGTATCTGAGGAGCCCCATAAAGTATTATGCGCATTTGCGTCACAACCTATTATAATGTACTCACCCATTTTTTCGCGAAGTAAAACTTGTAGATCTAGCGGAGGTGATTCTCTGTCATGCGCCATATACGAGGACACTAGATAGATGGTCCTTCGCCCTATTTTGCATAGAGTTGTCGCCAAATCGTTGGTACTGTATTGCTGTAGAAGAAGTGCTTTTAGTGATTTTCTTGCCAAAATGGCTGAGCGTTTCCTACCTTCAGCTTGCGAGAAAAATAAATCATAGTCTGTTGTCGTGAGCCCTTTAATTTCACCCGTAGCGTCCACCCATGGCTCTTGGATGAGCGCTACATCAAATGACCCTTCCACCAGGGTCATAAGTAGTGCCGCCGAAGCTGCTCTACTGTGATGTAAGTTGATCTGGATCAGCTTCATCATTGGTGGATATTGTAGTTTCGCCGGTGGGTGGCTTGTCTACATCTAGATCAACCTCTTCCAGCGTGATGTTCGTAGTGGCTTCCAAGAGAAGATCCAGATCTCGTTCAACCTCACCATTTTCCAATGCGTGTGGATTGTTGTCACTTGGACTTCTTCGTTTGAGTCGCAGATACACTACCGACATACCCCAACGCATTTTGCCAAACCTCGGATAAAGGATATCCTCAGCCTGCTTGTTTATTTGCAGGATGAAAGTATACCCTTTATCCTTGTCAGTCTTTGGTAAAACCTTCAAAACGCGCCAGTCATCGGTAGGTATATCCGGGTTTTGGCGTTGAAGCAGCTGTAAAGCAGAAGTTTGGGAGAACAGTACTGGGAATACCACTTTTGCCTTCGGGGCAGTTGGTATTCTGTTTCTCGGTACGATTTCAAGATCTGCACCCTCCCATAAAGGCTCAAGTGCCTTAACGGCATCTTTTACCCATATGAGAGACTGCATATCATCACAACACAACAGTTTTATATTGCTCATCCAGCCAGCACCATCAAAACTGGGCATCGGCTTGTTCGGATTTTCTTCCATGTACTCGATCATCATTTGAATGAGCTTGGCCTGCACCTTTAACCAATCCTCAAGGACAATTTGACCAAGAGGGTGGCCATGGTCTATCAACGCGACAAGAAGATCGTTTTTCACAACCTCACTTGCTGTCTTGCTCGTTGTTGGTTGAAGCTCTATCTGCCGACCCTTTTTAGACTTCTGGTCATCAGCATTTTCATCTGACGACCTTTGCCTTTTAAGGATACCTGCACCTAGAACTTCTTCTTCCACGGCATTAGCAAAATGAGAGTTGGCATTTTGGTACTTTTTTATTTTCTCGAAATGTTTGCGGTTCGATTCGATTACCTTAGTAGCCCATTTAAGATCTTCGATCTCTTTGGGAGTCTGCTGGGAGGTTTCAATTGTATCCAATCGTTTTTTTATTAATAGAGCGGCATTGTATTGGCGCATATGTTTTCGTCCTCCTTGAGAAATTGGTGCCACATCTGTTTTAGCCGTTTCTGCCGGCGGTGGGGAAAGCAGGAGCTCTTCCTCTAAAGCGGCATCGGTTTTTAGTTTGGCATCCATAATCATATTATTACGGATTTATTGCAGTTAATAGCGGATTTTTTTAAACACCTCAAATTCCGGGATTAATCCAACCCTCACAACCGTTTTGTTGAAGAAAGGTAAGTTAAATATGTAGTTATTTAAGTTTTTAACCCTATTCAGGACCACATTGCTAGACTTAACCAATTATGTATGTATGTAAAATCCACTAAATATGACAGGTTAAACAACTACCTTAATTTGAATATTAGATTTCAAAAAAATTATGTAATTTATTTGTATTTTACTGTATCAACATTAGCATGTCCCGAAAAATAAATTAAAAGTCTATAACAAAAATACGATGCTCTTTCAAGAACTTATAATGGAAAAAATAATTTAAAAAAACAAGTAAGAGAGTTAAATTCGGCTGTGCCGAATCTTTTATACCCTCCAACATGCATAAAAAATAAAAAAAAAATCCAGGGGCGTTTTCTTCTTTTTTGGGGGGGGTGCTCGGTATTTGTAATTTGGGGGGGCAAATTTCCTCTCGAATATGTGTTTAAAAAATAAGATGCTTTTTGCACAAAAGAAATACTTGTTTATCATGATTTAAAAAAAATGTTTTATTCCACGTCCATTGTGGGGGGGGGGGAGGACCGAAAAAAAACGACGTTTTCTAATTCTCTGGGTCCAAGTGCAGGACTTTGAACTTCTTTTAGCATAAAAATGTTGCATTTGTTAAACAAAAACACAAAAAATCACGTAAAAAAAAACTATTTTTCAGAGGTTGGTTTAGTTCTTCAAGTGGGAACTTTTTGCACCCTGGTCTGATTTTGCTCATTTACGAACTTAACCTGTCTATTAACATAAGACATATTTGTGCCAAATGTCGGGAGTCTAGCTCTTTTATTTTGGACTGCATCGTGTTAACTACAGACGGACAGACGGACAGACGGACAGACGGACAGCCGGACAGACGGACAGCCGGACAGACGGACCGACGGATAGACGGACAGACGGACAGACGGACAGACGGACAGACGGACAGACGGACAGACGGACAGACGGACAGACGGACAGACGGACAGACGGACAGACGGACAGACGGACAGACGGACAGACGGACAGACGGACAGACGGACAGACGGACAGACGGACAGACGGACAGACGGACAGACGGACAGACGGACAGACGGACAGACGGACAGACGGACAGACGGACAGACGGACAGACGGACAGACGGACAGACGGACAGACGGACAGACGGACAGACGGACAGACGGACAGACGGACAGACGGACAAACGGACAGACGGACAGACGGACAGACGGACAGACGGACCAACGACGGTAGGTGGCGTTGCCTTTATAAGGATACCAAAGAGTTGGATTTGAAATCCAAATTAGCAAATCCAAATCCACTTGGTAGCGCAAATCCATGATTTACTACACAAAATGTTGGGCAGAAGGGTACAAAACACCGCTACAACTGAAAAAAGGTCGGAAAAAATTCAAGAAAATTGGGAACAAATCAAAAAATAAAAATAATAATTTTTAACTAAATTTTGTTTGCTATATTTTCGTTCAGTTTTAACATTTTTCTCATAAAAGCAGCTAATTTAAAAAAATAAAATCAAAATAATTAACAATAAAGAAGAAAATATTGATTTTATTGTTTTATTTTTATTTTTTGTCCCCTAATAATGCCATTTTTTGTATTAAAAACAAAAAATGTACTAAATATAAAATAAATGTACTAAATGCTCAAAATGTACAGGCCATCATTTTGTGTAGTAAACCTTGGATTTGCGCCACAAAGTGGATTTGGATTTGCTAATTTGGATTTCAAATCCAACTTTTTGGTATCCTTATAAAGGCAACGCCGCCCACCGTCGTTGGACGGACGGACGGACGAACGGACATCGCTAGAATGTCTTAGAATCGATCACTGATTATAAATATATATACTTTATGGGGTCCTAGACCGATATTTTGATGCGTTACACACGGAATGACAAAGTGAGTATACCCCCATACTGTAGTTGGAGGGTATAAAAAAATTGAGTATGTCTTTGCCTCCCTTCAGGCGGTTGAAGTTTGCAATTCAATTTTTGTTGCAAAAACTAGTAAAATAATTTTTTTTTTTTTTCAACTTTTTTTCAACTTTTTTTCAACTTTTTTTCAACTTTTTTTAAAGTGACAAAAAGAATATGGACTCTTTAAAGTTCCTTTTTGAACCTGATTGAGTTTCATGGCATATGGGTAACGTGGCGTATGATTAAAAAATATTTACGAAACCAACGAATTGAGATTGTTTCAATCATTTTAGCATTTGTGGTATAATACAAAGGCTCTTTACCACTTTTAGTTTACTCGCGATCACTATTCACGTCAGTTAATTTACTGTTACTCTTGTTATGCAATTTTCGATTTCGCTTCTGTGAGTGATTTAGTTTTTACTCACGCGTGGTTCAATGTACTTCACCCATCTCTCATACAGTATAATAGAGAAGGGCTCTGGTAATGTGATTTCAGTGATTCAGCTACCTATGTGTCTGTCTGACACAAAATAACCCGCTTTAACTCCGCAAAATTGAAAATAGAACTTTTATACAAAGTTTACTGAAATATTAATACTAAAATGAGTTCCCCGCTTTAATGATTCACTTACGAATGCATATATGCATATATATATAATAAACAAATTCAGCTCAAGATCACGTGTGCGTTTAACAGAGTTTGTTTTTTGTAAATGGAGTTATCTGATATATTGGATAAGTGCATTTAAGCGGGTGCATTTAGACGGGCACTAGACTATGGAAACATAACCTTTAACATTCAATATTTTAAACAAATTGTCTCACGAGTTACTAACGCAACTATTTATAACCAAACCATTACATAGTATTTCTAGAGCCCATTTCTATTATACTGTATAAAAGATCTACACCATCGATCTATATACTTTTTTTTTTTCATCAAAAACTTTTTTTCTTTATCAAATTTTTTTTTATCAAAAGTTGTTTTTTTTTTCATCAAAAACTTTTTTTTTTACCAAAAAAAGTTTTTTTTTTTTCTTAAAAAATTTTTTTTTTATCAAACATTTTTTTTTTCACTAAAACTATTTTTTCACCAAGTTTTCACCAAGTTTAGACATACAAATATTCCACTTGTTTAACAAATGAACAGAAAACAATTGAGAGTGTTAAATTTTTCAAATTTTTTATACTCTCCAAAGTGTAAAAATAATTTTTTGATCATAAGTAATACACCCATTTACCAAATTTACAGCTCTTTTAGTTTGGACTGCATCTTTCTTTCCACCGACAGATGGACGGATGTAAATAGCTGGAGTGTCTTTAAAAAGATATAAATAATACATAAACTATATAGGTTCTCAGCCGATATATCAGTGTTTTGGGTTAGAGTACAAAATTCGCAGGCATTTTTTTCGAATTTGGTTTGGTGGTGGGGGATATTCTATTTTTTGGTTTTGATTTGCATTAACTTAAAGGGATAAGTTCAAAAATCATGACTGCTAAAGTGTAAGACTTGCCTTTCTATGGAAATCTTTATTCAAATAACAGACTATTTTGGTAAATGTTCCTAATCCTGATAGATAAAATAATAAAATAAGCAAAAACAAAATTTGAAGTCAGCAGATATTTCACCTATCTTGGCAAATTTTTCTGCCGATTTCTTCCAAAGTGTCAAGGTTAAAATTTTGTAAATTGCATCTGTGAAAATCAGCAAATATTTTATTAGGCTCAGAACGGTTGTTTTTTTCAGCAGATTTTTCTATTTATTGGAAATAGATTTTATTTTGAATGTATATTAGTTTTGTTAAAGAAAAACCAAAATGAATATTCATTTTTTGAAAAATTTTTCTTTAGCAAAATTCGTATAGATTTTAGTAAAAAGATTTATTA